>BOSO01006012.1:3407-20197 GCA_018403395.1 Gorsachius goisagi
CCTTATTAATGAGGTAACAAGCTCAGGACTTTGCCCTTCATCCCCATTGTCTGCTAAATACAGTTTGGATCTCATCTGCAGCAGAGGGGTGGGTCACTTCACCGCTAACATGTTGGTTAACAGAAGTAATGCAGAGTTTATAAAGCATGCCATCTGCCTACAGCCCTGCTTGAGGTGTTTCCTGACAGAGGTCTCCTAGCAGTTTGTGAATAGCGATCACCAAGATTACAAGCCTTCATGATGCTGGGTAGGAAAATGTTACTCAGTTCCCTCATTGGTCTTAGTCCTGTTTCTCCAGCACAGTTCTAAGTAGTTCTTCTGTAGTGGCTTACAAAAATAAGAAAATGTACTGATGTTTTATAGAAGTCATAAAGGAAAGCCTTGAAGTCTTCAATAATACCAGGTTTTGTGGATATGTGATCCCTTAACCTTGTAGGAGTTTAATTTGTGTTTATGTTACCACTTCAAGAATGTAAATACCTCTTAAAATGTAAATAGCTCTTAATTTTGAGCTGAATAAAAATGTTAAGAAGGCGTGTTTGAAACACTGTTAGTGTAGAAAGAACAATCAAGTAACAGCCATCTATTTATTATTATTAGTTGTTACAAAAGAAACAAACTCTCAAGTGAATGAGAGGCTTGTGCATAACAGTGTAAGCTATAGCAATAGGTGCAAGATGAGCATTATATTACCATAGGGTGATGTGCACAAAGAGCCTTTTTGCAGGAGAAAATTCATGTAACGTTAAATATATGCAAACAATTAAAACGTGTATGAAGTTCTGTGATCTTTGAATTTTTAGAAATACCGAGCTTGGAGCTCAGTTTATTTGGGTTAGTTTCAAGTACAGTTTCAAAGTCTTGCAGAAATGTTTAATCTATAATTAACAACTAGTCCTTGCAACCATCTTGGATGAAGGCTGCAGCTTTAATGAAAGCCTACTTTATTTTTAATAGGATTCAAAGATATTGCATACAAAAATGACATAGCAGTATCTATTTCAGCTGCTATACCCAAGATTGTTAAGTATTGATGCTAACTATGTATCTGAAGCTCTAGCTCCAAATTGCATGTATAGACATGAGATGTCCTGGCTTCAAAACCAATTAATTAATACAGACAGTGTGAGGCTTGAGATATTTTTGAACCAGTCTTAAATTAGAGCCCTTTTGCTTTGCCTTTCATATATTATTTATTATCCTGTCAAAGGGGTTTTTATATCATCAGGATATGTTAATTAACTTGTGCTTTTTCTCATCCAGTCATTTGGCTTAAGACTTAATTAAACAGTCGATGTTGAGTATAGTTTAGTGAATGGATTCACCTGAGTTTGCTTCTTGCTAGCTGAAGTGCACAGGGTGAGCACCGAAGCTGCCTGCTCGCTCCGCTATGTTGGTAGTACACACTTCCAGCCCGGTCACTGGAGCACCTAAATTTCAGATGCTTAATGCAGCCCTATGTAGCCCCTCTAGAGTAAGCACCTATGCTCTCTGTGCAGAGAGACCAACAATTATGGAGAAAATGTTCATCTTTATAAGTGGATGGTTTCTCCATCTGGAGATCTGAAAAGCACTGGTCTCTGACTATCTGGGGAACACTGGTCCCTCTGTGGAGGATGTCTCCATGACTCCAGAGCCTACGTTCATATGCAAGTTAGGTACATGCTGTGCATGCACCTGGATATCTCAACTGAGACAAGAATAAAGTCATGGCTAGATGTTGTTATTTAACTGTCTTTTTCTTTGTGGGGAGGAGATTGCAAGTTCTAATGTTGTCAACTACAGTCCAGGCATTTCAAACCAATATGCAGATTCATAAAGCTGATGGTTGTGTTTTGGGTTTTTTACTGTGCAGTGCCTTGTTTTCCACTGCAACATTTTGTCATAAAATGTGTTTCAGCGTTGATATATCTTTTAAATGTCATTTGGATTTCTCAGATCCATGAACCAAGTTTTTGAGAAGTATTTAGATGCTTTGAGGCATTTCAGAATTCCCAACTGTTTTGGTTCAGAGACCTGGGTGTTTACAGGATTTTTCTTCTTGCTTTGTGCAATGCTGTTAAGCTTGACATGACGATTCTTAAAGACATTTTGGTATCTAACCCCTCTTTAAGTATCTGATCTTTTTTGAAAATCTGAATTGTCAGCTTTTCAAGGGATAAAGAGCTGGTCTATGTTTATAAAGTTCCTTTACAAAATCTGCTTCATGGAACTGTATCTTTGCTTAAGTCTTTCATAGGAGTCCTGTTGTTCCTTAGCTAATTTAACCTGGTAAAACTCAGCATAAATTATCTACCAGGTAGAGTAGGAGTGTGAACTGTGCATTTCCTGGGGTGATAAACTAGTACCCTGGAACAGTCCCCCGGCTCTTCATTGTTACAGGACTTGCCCTGGACAGAGTTCTTAATTTTGCTCTGCAGGGTGTGACTGTACTCAGAGGTGCAAGTTTTCCCAGCTTAGATAACAAATATACAGAGCACCAGCAAAGATGCATAGTCTAGTAAAACTGTATTGTCAGCAGTTGTGTGCTGATAGACATGAAATCTGTAAAATTTTTGGAACGAGAGGCAGAGGTGTAAAACTACAGTTATGTAGATTAATGTCTATCTAAAATTTTGGCTTCTGAATTGTAACAAATTTTTAATGAGTTATGCACCTAGCCATTCTCCGTGCTTTTGACAATCTGACTTTGGTTGTTACTGTAAATATATAAATGCATTGGAAAGTTTTTTCCTAAATAATATAATGGTTAAAAATGTTGAGCCTACACTGATATGCTTGCTACTTGTATGGGGAAACTATGGGAGATTTTTTAGATAATTGCAGCATAGAAAGACTCAACTAGTACAAGGCACAGTGATCCTGCCTGATATGTGACTATAGATCTGACAGACTGCTAGAGCAGTGGCTTTTCCGTTCAGTTTCTCATAGTGAGATTTGAATGACTTGAGGTTATTGAAAAGTCTGCTATTACATGTTGAGAGCTACAGCTTCTGCACCAGCAAGATACAGACTGAAGCCTTGCAATGGACAAATAGGCAGGGGGAGCAGGAGAGGTCTAGACCTGGAAGCAAGCCACATCTGCTGAAATGCATAATATTGATTGCTTTTCTTGTGTTAAATCATTCTCTTTGATACCATCAACTGTACCCTGTGGGCTGCTATATTATTGTGTGTATTGCAGCAGGTTATTAGTAAAATAAATTTTTATGTATGTTTAAGAATAATTTAGAACATTATCTCTGTTCTGTAGAGCATTATCGCTGTGCAATGCCTACAGATTGTTAGCACAGTTATTAAGGTAAGCTGGATGTTTCTGGCTGCTATCTGGATGGACTCTTCCCTCTGAATAGGAGGAAATTCCTCTGGATATTTATCTTGTCTCTGAAAAGCATTTCTCAAATAATTTTGGTTATAGCTATAACAATAAAAAAACCCCTTGTTATTTGGATGTTTTGTGGAAATGTCAATGCCTTTTGCTGTTCTTGCTTATACTAATCTATTAGCTCTTTGAAAATATGTGATGAAACGAAAAATGGGAGTGCCTCGCATTATCCAACAAATTCATCCAAGAAGGCTGGATATCCCTTTACTCTGAGTGAAAGAAAATAGATTAAAATAGAGGTAATACAGCTAACTATATTCTTTTTAGTCAGTTTTTTTTCTGCAAGGGAATAAGGATGAGTAGAGAATTGTAGCTCCTTATAAAGTGAAGAAAGGAAGAAAACAATGCAGAGTCCTTCACCTGGATTGGGTTGACCCCATATATCAGTGCAGCATGGGGCCTGCTAGCTAGGCAGCCTCCTTGTATGGGAGACATGGCCTCATTCGTATGGCAATCCATAGTTAAGGGGTTATGCTATAAAGCAATAGTCAGTGCTGTTTCAATTCAGCAAGGACTCTTTCTATGGAATTTATTTTTAAGCTCCTCTATAAATTCTATTGATCCAACATTATGTGTGGCTATGATTTGGTTTTGGCTTTGCTTAGCAGAAATATACCTCTGGACTGATGAAACAATATTATTTCAACTCAGATCTTTTAAAGATAGTTATAGCTATCTTTTTAACTTTGGCATAGTTATGTTTATATGGCACTGAACCTGTGATAATCCATTGACACGTGATTCTCTAAAAGTTTTGTGCAAATCTTGCAACTCCTGTATTGTGCGACATCCACTCTTGAGATAATTTTTAGAAGGCAAAATGGGAAGCTGCAAACTATAGCTTCTTTTTGGGTGTAACATCAAGTGAAAGTTTGCTGTGATAATTTAATAGCTGTACTTAGTATGCTAAGAATTTTGATCTGTGGTGTTTCTCTGGAAAAATGCAGAATTTGCCTTCAACATGTCTATGTGTTCACGTAGTTTTTATTGAACTCAATTGAATTACTCCTGTACTTTTAAAAAGAAAACTGATTTTCTGACTCTGCTACAGACCTCTAATAGCAGTTACTTCAGATACAGGCATTTCCCCCTGGTTCCCTTATCCATCAAACTGTTTAATTAAAAAAACCCAACCAAACCCAACTACATGCAGCTTTAGTGAAGTTGGTCTGAAAAACAATCCCTTCATGCAGTTGCTTATGATTTGTTGCTTTTCATTTGTGAGCTGCATCACAGCTGCGCCCAGTTTTTCTCACAAATTAGTTCATCAGATCTATTATTTTACAAATGTGTAGCAGCTGTTGCTCAAATCCAGCCTGATTGCACATGCCCTCTGCAGTTTTACTCAGTTGGTTTACTCCAAACACTTTGTTACTAAATCATTCATTTGGTCATAACCATCCGTACAAAGTATGCATTAAAATGCTTCATAGTGCAGCAATTTGGAAGCTCAAAAGATCCAAGGGTGGGATCACATATGGAGTATGGTCTCCTTATCATATGTATTCACAACTCCTGACTCTTAGTAAAAGGCAGGTATTTATATCAAAAGGGGAGAATGCTCAGACTAGAGTTTTCATTGTAATGGTATTTGGAAGCAGTGGGGAAACATGAATATTGTACAAGTTTTCAGGCATTTGTGTCAATGATTCTTGGTGCTTCACTCATTCTATGCTAGTCTCTGAAATGCAGATGTTCCTTGAGTGGAAGGTGGCAGCTGTCAGGCACGTTAAACAACAGTCGACAAGAGGGGATGTTGGCAGGAACCAAGGAAGAAACTGTCTTGATCACTAGGAAATTTAACAAAATATTTACAAATATTTTTTTTCAGGATTTTCCTAGATCTTCTGTAGTGTCTAGAGGACTCCAGCACAAAGTGAATAGCTTTTGCATGCACACAGCCTTAAGGTTGTTACTGCTCGTGTTAGTTGTGCTGCTTCCATCATCTGAGGCTGCACTGTTTTAATGAAAAATTTGAAATACAGTTATCTCTTGACCTAGTAAAAAGACTCAGAAAATCCAAACAGCTTGGAAAAAACCACAGACAATAGGAGAACATATCAAGAAAACACAAAGCACAAATTGTTCTTGGGAATAGTCCATGGTCTTTCCAAATACTACAAATGTCTGCAGAGATATTTGGGAAGTTCATGCATGAGATAGGAAATCACTAAGATTTACTGCCTGGTTACTCTCCTTGATCAAACCACATCAGGACATGTTTCATACTGGCAAATAATCACTGGGTCTGAGATCAGGTAGATGTACATTCTAGTATGTGAGGGCTCAAGGAGTTGCATGCAGGCAGCTTTACTGTGAGCTCTGGCTGGAGGGGAGACACACCATCTCTGTTGAAGAGGGGAGGTGAAATTGCACTCCTTGGGCACCCTGGTGTAGATGGAGCTCCTTGGAAGCTGATTCAGAGCAAGCCACCTGCCTGGGACTGCTGCAGATAGGAAAACTCATTTGCTAATTACTTAGCTTATTACCTGGGTGTGAGCTGTTTCTTCCATCCTGTTCACAGAATGCTTTATTGTAATTTTAGCTTTGAAAATAGCCTGTTTATACACAGCTGCTTGGAAGAATGTGGTCAATATCAAAACCAGCTGGTGAACTGTAGGGCCACAGTCTACTCCTGCTCCAACCTTGTAATTCCACTGGTGTTTATTTGATAGTGTATGTTCCCCATTTCCACCAAAACTATAGGCATACCTTTGTATGATAGCCATAGTCTTGTATCTTTTAATACCTGAAAAATGTAATGAGGATTGGGGATGACTACAATGTAATCTAGAATGTCAAAGCAGACAAGTCACCTGTGAGGCTGAGTTTAAAGTACAATGTCCTGTACTGCACAGGGAGAAAACAGCAGAAGTCCATATATATCCATATGAAACCTTGCTTGCTTCAAGTGGATTCAGGAAACTGCTATAGGATGTCTGAATAATTAAAAAGAAAATGGAGCAAGCCCTTGCTTTTCTGGACTAAAGACCTGTCTTTCTCTATCGCTTTCCTGTGATGTGATTGGTTTCTGCCACACGGTGGTGGTGTTGCTTTTTTCTAATCCTGAAAAGTTGTTTCTAAGACCAGCTGGAGCAATGAGAACTGCTTTATTTGTTAAATGCAACTGAATGATAACATGTTGATTTTAATAAATGTCCATGCAATTTTCATGTTACTTTTGCAGTCAGGGTGTAATAGTACTATGTCATCAATATGCAACAGATCTGTTGTACAGTAGCAAGGCTATTGCCAGTTTCCCAGTCCTTTGCATCTAATATTTTTATTGCCTTTGGTCGTCTATTGCTACTTTGTCCTCAGAGAGAAAAAGAGATGAGCCATTTTTTTCAGAGAGAACTTATGAACGTTTTGAGTCATTAGGCATCATTTTACAAAATTAAAATTTTTGCTTGTAGAAAGATGGTTTAGGCATCATGTTACAAGGAATGTATTAGTTCAAATTTGCGTTAGCACAGGCTGAAATCTGCAAAGATTTAGCAGCCTGGTAACCATCTTGCTCAGGGAGAATGATTCATGCAGTGACGCTCAGTAGCGGCAGAGGTAGTAGTAGTTGCTGTGTGTTGTCCCTGAGCTCCTCAAGTAGGCTGATATGGTCCAGATCTCCTTGGCCAAATACCTTGTAGGCCCTGTAGGGATATGAAAGCCTGGGAAGTAGCCAGAGAAAACTACGAGAAAAGAGGTAGCTGAAATCAGCAGTCCTTAGCTGTCTGTGTTTACAAGCTGGGATTAGAGCAGGAGCTCAAGTAGGAATTTTAAAAAAACCCCTTGAGTCTAGTAAATGGAAAAAAGTGTAAAACTGACATGGCATATGCTCCTCCATCCCTTGGTAGTCTTGCTCTGAAAGCTTCTTCTGTGCTGTAGCTTAGTGGTAAGTGCAGGTGCCACTGCTATTTGGGTTTTTCATGAACACTGTAAAACTGACCTTGGAATAGTCCTCTGATTTTGTCCTACTTGAAGACAGAGTACCTCCTTGGAGAAAAGGAGAAAGCAACAGAAGCAGTAGCCACAGTGAAAGTCCTTGCATCACTCCTGTCCCCTCCCTGGTTATGGAGCCTCCTGGCAAGGAGAAGGGGCGGCCAGGCAGGTCGAGGCCATGTGGAAGGAGTCCCAGAGCATCTGTGCAAGTAGCTTCCTGGACTGGCAGTGCTGGCAGAAGATAAGGGACAATACAAAGAGTTTCTATTCTGTAGTAACCAGCTCTGTCTGTCTCCTTCCTCTGTGATTTTGGTTTGTTGTTACTATATTTCTTCCTGATCTGTAGATGATATGTATGCAGAAAGTTTCTAGAAGGTAGACCTTATTTATGCAAGTATTCGTCTTAATGCAGAAAAAATGAAATCTTCTAAATAGAAAGGAAACCACTTGAAAATCACCATGATTTGATTAGAAACAATAGACTCTAAGCAAAATCCTGGAAGGAAAATGGAAGGAACAAATTGACCATGTGAAACAAGGACAGGATTAATACACCGAGGAAGTGAAAGGCTTGATAAACATTCACACAGTTAACATACCAGTACCCCTACTTCTGATGAGAGAGGGTTATTGTTGAGGTTTTTGCTGCCGCCTCTCCTTTGCCCCATCGTCTCAAGGAAGCCATTCACTCGCACTTTAATTACATTGCCTAATGATTCTGATCTTCATAGCGTATGTGCTAGTTCTTGTAAAGCTAAAATAAATCATTGTGCAGTTGATGATACTGCTTGTCATGTGTACTCTGTTGCATTAATATTAAAGCTCATTTCAACATACATTCAAAAAAGAAGGCATTTTGTAACTGTTCACTGGTTGGGGTCAGGGACAGCATTATCCTCACTGTGCAGGCTCTAGCACTGACAGTACTTTTCCATAAGCATTCTGGCAATGCAACTCTTGCATACTTGTCAGACTCCTAGCAATGCTATAGTGTAATTTAGTATGAGTAGGGGTTGAATTAGTTGCATGGAGTTAAACTTCTTCAAATTTTTGTGCTTAATTTGCTTGTAAGCTATGGACAAAAATAACAGTCTTTTTGATTTTTTTTTTCTAGGTCACTGTACACTATTATCAGCTGGTATCCTTTATATCAGATTACAACTATTCAGTTTCTAGCCAACAATTTTTTAAAATAAATATTAACTGACTCAAAAAGAGGAGATGCTATTCTAAAATTATTGGAGCTTGTTGTTAAAAATGACCTTCATGCAATAGTAGGTTATTTTGTTTAAATAGAAGGCTAAATATAAGTTCTCCATTTCAGCAGAGCAGATTTTGATAGACTGAAAGAATTGCTCGACCATTAACTGAGCTGATGAGCTTGAGAACACGAAGAAATTCTAGGACTGCTCCAGATTTAGTGCCAGCTGTGGGGGCAGCTGAGAAGATGAGACGAAGGGCTTCACCCTGTCTGTGTAAATAACTGGATTAGGAAGACTCTTGTGAATACCAGAGAGCCTAGGAAGGATGGAAAGAGAAGGACAGATCAGTAAATAAATAAATATGATGGAACTGGGAACTGCTCCAGAGGACAGCAGGGAACTTGTAGTTGTCTCATGTTTCATGTTGGGACCCCATTTGGTGGTGTACCCTAATAAATATGAACCTCTGTGTCCATCTCTGAAGTCTGGCTCCTCTCACCTTAGGCATATGCCTCAAGTGCATCTTTCCTTCAAAATTCTGTTGGTTTTAGTATCTTTGTCCAACCAGTCAGAGATATTCATACCCTGGCTTCTCTTCAGCTTCTGTTTCTGGCCTGGTGAATATTTATGAGCAGTAAAACAGTCCAACAGGAATGACTTAGAGACATTCTGTCCAGAATAGTTAGTAGCATAGAGATTATGGTAGATGGAGGTCATGTCCTTGGTCCACCTAGGAGCTCTCATCTATCTCATATGAGTGCCTGAATTCCAGGTTAAATGCTGCTTTAGGAAAGTGAGGATTTTCCCTTTTGGCTTGTATTTAAAAATTATAGCCACTCTCTTTTCTACCTGAAGTGGAATGGGAACAGTAATGAAATACCAAATGTTTTCTGAGGAGAGACTTCTTTCTTAAAAAGACCCAGTCTTAAGTGTTGAGCAGTCTCAGTAACAGGAAATACAGCCAGCCCCATCCATAATTAGCTTGGTATCCATTCTTCTCAGCCAATTTTTTTTTTCCCTGATAACGTACTTCCAACAACTCTAATTTTAGACTTGATATATGTACGCAGATTCAGCAATGCCAAAGTGGTGTAGTAATATGCTAAAAATTTATTTGATTTAAACTTGAATGATGCTGATGGAATGATGCCAAACTACCCACATTTATACAGTCAAAGAGCAATCTGAAGGAGTCATGCTTTTGCATTGCCCGTTACATATATTTTCAGCTTCGTGTGTGGAGAACAAATGTCTGCTTACCCAAGTTTGTTATAGATGTCCATAGGCTAGTCACTGCACTGAGCTCTGCTTTTCACCCAAAGGGGTCTGTTTTTCCATTTGTGCAATAATTTTTCATTAATGTTAACAGTATTGTTTGCAGGGCATTAACATTGCTGTTAATGGGGGTTGTGCATAGGAGCTGACAGAAATGCTCCTTAAATCTGTAATCTAAATTCAGGATGGATAGAAGCTGCACAGACCATTGAACACTTTTCTACTTGAGATCAGACAAAGCTGTGCCGTATTTGCATTAATCCTGCACTTTCAAAGCACATGCAAGGTTCTACCTTCACAGCTACTCTTGATTTCAATGCAAGTTAAACACTGTGCAACACTTTGAACGTTTCTTCTTAGAAGTACCAGATTTGGGCAGTTCAGCTTCTGAAGCCTTTAGATCATGACTCTTCTGTCCTCATATAGATGAAATTTTAAGAAAATAGGAAACTATTATTCTGGGGAGGCTTCCCCCACAGGAGGGTGGCAATTCCTAAATATGTGTTTACCTGTAATCCTGTAAACATGGGAGAAATGACTGCAGTTTAATTAATGATAGAACTTTCTTGTTTGGCTGATAAAAAGCTTTTGTTCTGTTTGGGCCATAACTCTCATGAAAAATCAAACTCTTCCCTCAGCAGATGAGCGTTTTAAAATACAGATAATGGTGTCATTTTCTTAACAACTGTAGAGAATAAATAGATGTATTATGAAATGATCATAGCCATGTTTAGCTCTTGCTTTACCAAATTCAGATGTTTTTGAAACATAATCATTGTCTTGTTGTTTTCAAAGGGAAGCATTCAGGAACCAAATGTGGGAGGGGGTGATCTCCAGGACTCCCAGCAGCAGGAGCGCACAGCTCTTGCAAGGGGCTGGAGAGTGTTGGTCAGTAGGCAGCTGGGCTGTGTTGCTGTTACTTGTGTCTTCCCAGGGCAAGAGAGCCTGTGCTGTTTGTATGGCTCCGTGTAAACCTAGCTGCAGTAAATGTGTGTGCATTTGTGTATGGCACACCTGTGGTAGAAAATTCAGGCCTGTTGCCTTTGGCTCTCTAAAAGCAAGACACTGAGGATTCAGCAGCACTGCATTGCTATCTGAGTATGTTTTTATTAATATATTTGTGCTGTTGTATCACAGCACAAAAGGTGGAGTATTATGAAAGTACGCAACCTGGACTATGTCCTGCTGTTGCTGGGGTCATCAGAACCTGTAGGACAGCATCCTGCCTCCTCCAGATGGAGAGCTGGACGCTATTCCTGCTCTAGTCTGTAAGGAGCTGCCTGGTGACATGGGTAAGGGGGAAGGAATGGCTATGCAATAGCCTATTTTTCCTAAATGCTTTGATTATGGATACTGTCCCTCACTGGTAGCAGAGATGAGTTCAGAGCATATAGCTCACACCTGGATTTTGAACACTAGACATTTGGGATCCTGACTAGATCCAGGCTTAACGTCTGTGTATTTAGAAAAGGGCACAGTGACAAAATTGGGTCTAAACCCAAATACAGAACTCAAACTGTATAGGTTTTCAGAAATACCTCACTCTAAATCTGGCATTGGGCTCAAATCCATCTATTTTAAAAAACAAAACAAAAATGTTTTACTGGAGGTTTCTAATGGTACATTCTATTAATGATAATAATGATAAATGGCATTAATATAATTTGGTTTCTTACATAAGGACTTATTGAGAGTTCTGGCAGAGACTGTGAAGCAAGTGGGCACAATGATCAAACAATCTCCCAGCTCTCAAACCTGCCCCTTTATCATGTGTGCTCTGTTTCCCTGCTCTTATATGGGCAGGGTGAATAAAAAAATCTGTCAATCCTTCCAGACTATCTGTCTGTCACCTATAGACAGCGTTCAGTTTCTCCGTATGTGCTCTGATTAAAATCAGGAAAGCATTTTGAAAATACTTTAGAACTTGCTATGTTTAAAGTGCCAAGAAAACATTTGAGGAGCAGTGGATCCTTGAAACAGTATATGGGTACAGATTAGATTCAGAGTATGGACTTAGACTGATATTTAACTTGGGGCTAAGACTCAGCCACAGCTTTGATACAATACTTAATGCTCTGCTCTTATAAAATGGCAAAAACTTTATGCAAGTTAGTGGAATTCATTACATGATTTCCGATGTCTTAAGGAATAGAACTTGCCGGTTACACAAGATTCCTGTGAAAATTCATTAAAACCAATCCAAACCCAGTTGTTCCTTCTTGTTCTGATTCTGATAGACACCAGTCCAACCAACCCAAGAGCAGGCTGAACTATCTAGTCCAAGATCCAGCAGTGTCAAGCTGAAACATGCACACTTCAGGAAAACACTGCCGTATTTGCCAGTGGAAGGTGCTTTGGGGAACTCGCTGTCCCTGTGTCACCAGCCTTCCAGCACACTGTAAAGCTCATCTATTCAACTGCAAGTGCTATCAGTAGATACTTATTGTGGCATCTGAAAGGGATTGCCACTGTGCTTAGTTTGGGTACTATATGTCTCATCTCACTTGCAGAATGCAGTTGCCTTTTGTTTGTATTGATAGGGATAATTACTACAACTTGTTTTCCATCAGTCACAGGACGTTGAGCAAATGTACATGGAATACTTCAGCAATACCCTGTAATGCAGAGCAAGTAATGCAAAAGTGTGTGTCACAAACTTATATGGGCAGATAAAATACTTTTGCAAAGATATAATATGCATCAGTAGGGTGAATCATGCAGCACAAACTATACTTAAAAAAAGGCAGTATGCAAAACTGCTTCATTATATAATAATGCTCAGTGATTTCTAGGGCTCTGTCCTAGAAGATATGAAACATTTCTAACCTGAGAAATAAAAAGTTGGTTTACAACCAGATGCTTGTATTTGCTGACAATAGTTTTGAGTAATACTGCTTAAACACTATTTTCTTGAAAATTCTAAAGCCAAGGGATTATTATTTTGTGAATTAGCCTTGCCATATAAATACACATTAAAAGAAAAAGAAACATTTCAATACAGTTTTTAATCAATTGAGATTTTTATTCTTTTCTTTCTTAACTGAAATTCTCCCCTAAGTTTAAAGGGTTCACCTCTGTGAGTTGTAGTTGTGGTAATTATATACTACCTGTCATACAGATACATTACCTACTGACATTAAAGCTCTCAGAAATTATAATGGACAAGGACAGATGCTGCCAGGTTTAAAAATAAAATTAAAACAACAGAAACAGCGTAGCAGCTCATCAGAATTCATCAGCAATTGGGGCTTAATTCCATGGTACTGTACTGTTATCTGTCAACCATTCATGCAATTAAGAGAAAATATCTCCCAACGTTTCCATGGTGCTAAAGCACTCCAGGAGAACAGCCAGCCCACACAGGACCCAGGAGTGATAAAATATTAATTCAGTACAAGCACATGTTTGATAATCTCAACATTTAATACAGGCTATAGTAATTCAGTCCTAGCAAATTATTCAGTTAAACAGAGCAGGGCCAGATAGTATACTACTTGGCAATGCAAAAAAAAGCCTATTTATTGTGGGATTAGGACTGTAGATATGGAAGTGGTGCTTTTGTGTTAGCAATGCAGATATTGTGGATGATGAATGCAGGCCCAGGCTGAACAGCTCCAGCTGAGGTGAGCATCGAAAGCTCAGTTTTCAAGGTGTGTATTCGTTTGCCAGGTGAAACCTGGGAAGAAGAGGGAGTTTGAAATGCTGCATCAAGCAGAGAATAATCTACTGCATGGCTCAGAGATGACAAACTGGTCTTGATGCTTGTCGTAAGGATTTGCAGGTTGCAGAGTAGATTTTGGGGGGAGCCATGCTTCCTCTGTCAGCCACCAGTGCTCATTCCGTACAGCACAACCCTCTCTAGCTGGCTGTGTCCGCTTCTGGTGTGTACTGAGCCTGTGCTTAAAATTAGAGAAAACATTTCCTGACACTGGAAGTGCCCAATGGACCTCTCTAAAGGTCACTGGAGGAAGTTATGTTTGGTAGTACTGTCTTGTAAGTATGGGTTTAATAGTTGTGAGCCCTGTGGAGCCGAGTCTGGAGCCAGGGGCATGGGGAAGGCTCCAGCCAGGCTTCTGCCTCTCCTCTGTTTCTGGGTCCCTGACTGCTTTTGCCATTTGCTTTCTGCGGGCAGCATGAGGTGCAGGTGTAGCTAGGACAAATTTGGATTAGCTGGAGTTAGTTATGCCAGGGTTGCCATCTTTCTTGAAAAGAAATCCGGTCCTGACGTAATCTTCTCAGAAGAAAACTTCCCCTAAAAAGTTTCAAGTGGGATGCAAAAACCTTCTGAACTCCAGCCCAAGGTCCCGCCAGGTCTCTGCTGCTGCACTTGTTTACAGCACAGAGCTGCTGCTGGGGCTCAGTTGCTTCAGGAGGAATCAGAAGTATTTGCCCTACAGATATTTTTTGAAGACCTGCAGATGAAAGGGCCTTTGCAGCCCCTCGGGTTTCCTTTCATCTGTTCTTTATAACATGATGCTTTTTTTTTGTTCACGTTGTTCCTGAAAAGGGGAGAGTAAACTGGAAGCCATCAAGGGAAAAGGGAAAGTCCCACAATGAGTTATTAGGATACGATTGTGCAATTAGTTGAATAACTTGTTATCTGTTGCATTGTACTAAAAAGCACAGGCTTATATCTTGTTTGGAAATATTGTCAGTCAAGGTCGTTTTCCCAGAATTTATGATACATTTCCAACATGAGCAAAGGGCAACAAGAATGGATGTTTATAGCGATAAATTATAGGGAAATTGAGAATTATATTCTCTTGCTTATTTGATTTCTGAATACCTGGAAAACAGGGTTCTGTTGGATCCCTTAAGTTAGACCACATAATGAATTAAGTATCGGTAGCTGGAAAAAGTCTTTAAGGGACTGAAGGGTATTAATTTTAAACTTATTTGGTGTCTGGTCTACAAAAACCTGAGAAAATATGTGAAGATAAAGTTTCAAGAAGAAAGGAGGTGAAAACTCTGTTCTTAAAAGGGAAAGGTTGAGAAGGAAATATTGTGTATTTCTGCTTTTTGCTTTTTTCCTATTTTTTCCACTTCAGTGGCTAATTAACATTTCAGAGAAAGGAAGGCTCTGCTAAAAATCCAGCATCTCTCCTTAAGGCTTGGCTTAAAAATACATCCTTGGGATCTTCAAGAATTGTGTAGAAAAACAGGCTAATATTGGCATTCCTAATATTTTAAGGATAAAACAAAGAATAAACCCAGCAAAACCATTCTAGACAGTCTTTCAAGCCCACATAAAGAAACAAATTCAGGCAAAAGAAGAGTGTTTTTAAAATACTTGGCAGCTCATCTTTAATATTAATTCCAGTACTCTTCCCTTATTTTTCTGAATAGTGCATCCTGGGTATTTAGTCCCTTCAGATATTTTTAGAGTGACTTCCCCTGTGCTGTTCAGACGAGTTAGTATACACAATGGTGCAGCTAAAATGAACTAATTTTTTTAACACACCAACTCAATCCATATCTTAAATAATTTTGGTTTATTCTCTCTAAACCCCACAGTTTGTCTCTGTCCCTCTGGCAAAGAGCTGGTGACGTACAGTAGCCAGGAGGTAGGTGAGTGCAGGTCTGGAGGCAGAAGAGGCGATTAAACAGGTCAGGCTCAGAGCAGAATTTGGAACTTGGCTCTGGAAATGTCTCAGGACAATCTCCCATTTCAAAGACTGAACTGGAAAAAAGAAACCAGCTTTCCAGTGCTTGGATCCAACGTAACATAGACTGATCGGACAGATCAGTGGATGGATAAACCCATCTGGAACTGGAACTATAACACATTCAAAATCTAAATTCTGTTTTTTAACAACTGCAGTTCCCACTTTGTCCAACATGGATCAATAATCCTGCTGCTTCTCCAGTGATCCCCCATGGTATTAGTCATCGCATAATGAACAGTTTTTGCCTGACACTGCTGTTCAGCATGGGTTGTTGCACTGTTGATTTCTGGCAGTTGCATTTGACAGTTGCAAGTCATACCTGTGCATGGGAGAAGGAAATACATAAAATCAGGTAATTGTTTTTCACTAGAAAAATCACTACTCTTTTGTTGTCCAGACTACCTTTGGCTTCATTTAGTCATGAGCAAAATCTTACCAGATAATTTATCAATCTTTGTTTATAACCCTCTAGTATGACACAGAACTAGAAGTAATTATTAACATTAACAATTAAAGGAATTGTCCCAAACAGGACTAACTAATACAATGTTCCCATTTTCCCTGATTTAATGAGAATACTCACTTTTTGTTAGGATGGGAAATGTAATCCTACAAAGAGTTACTTTTCACATCATGTCTCTCTGCTAAAACAAAACAAATCTCAAATGAAAAGCCTCCAAAAGACAAGTATGATATTCATTGACATACTCTGGTGTGAGACTGACAGCACTGCTGGAAAATTGCAACTTCAAGCTTATTTATGTGAAACTTTTCTGAAGCTGTTTATCACCAATTATCTGCAGAATATTTTTTCTTGTGTTGCTAACAACGTATTTCACCCTTAAGACCTTTTAAGCCTTCAGTCATATGTTAATATGGCAGTTGATTGTAAACATCTAACATAAAACTAAATTAATTTTGTTTGTGACAGCAGAGAGATCCATAATGGTGTTCTGAATTTCCATCTTCTGGACTCACTTTCCTCTACAACACTTTGAAGTTTGTGTTCTTGCTTCATCCTCCCCTGGGAAAATGATGGCCAGGCCCCAAATTCCCAGTTGTGGGCACTGCACAGTGTGTAACTGCCCAGACTGGGGAGGAGGCTCCCAGTTTATGCTGTGGCACTGAATTGCTTTATGGATCCTCATTTGTGCCACAGAGCTTGGATGCTGAACTGCCCAAGGAGTGATCCAGAAAATTGGTATTAGGTTAGATGGCAGCCTGAGGTGTTACCTGACAGCTGCTTGTCCCTGCACACACGGGGTCTGCACCAACCCTGAATTTCAGGGGATTGGAGCCTGCAGGATGGCGAGTACGTTTACTCTG
>BOSO01006014.1:0-104268 GCA_018403395.1 Gorsachius goisagi
CACTACCAAGACCTTGCCACACAAAACCAATACATCCAGACAGGACTATTGCTTGTGTCCATCTCCCCAAGGCACGGCTGTAGCCACCCCAGGTAATGCCAGCTGGGGCTCCTGCTTTAGCTGCTGAGTGCTGGATTAAGGGGCTTGTTTACAAGGAGGCTCTCAAGCTGCAAGCTGCTCTTCCATGCTTTCCTGGAAGCTAAATTAGTTTAAATTCCTCTGCCTCCCTTCTGTGGGGGCATGAGGATGGAAGTCTGGGCTGCTCGTAGGTTGCCCTAGGGGCTTGATGCCATGGCTGTGCTCTGCCTGCCGTGCCAAGCCTTGAGAGGCACCACGGGCCCCAAAATCCTGGAGGCATCTTTTGGATGGGTTTCAGGCCATGGAGAGGGAGCTGCAGCCCCCAGTCCCATGCAGGAGCTGGCCACCATGGTCGCAGCAGGCCGGGCCATCCTCTTGCAGGACAATGTCAGGACCTCGCTCACAGTCACATCATCGCTGCTTCCAACGGTGGACGCTTGTTGCGGGGTTTGGGCAGGAGCACGGCAGTGGGTGTTACGCATGTTCAGCAGGTCGTGGTGAACTAAATGCCCATCCCATGGGATCGGCGACAAGTGGTGCAGCTTCCTGCAGTCACTTTGGTCACTGGGACCCACAAACACACCCTTGCTGGCTCCTTGTCCCTTGGCGTGACCCAAGCTGAAGGTTTTCCTGCTGCTTTTGCCGCGCTCCAGCATCTGAAGCCCCTCTCGTAGCCCTCCTGTCCCTTGGAAAGCAGAGCACTAGACAGCCAGTGACAGTAATCCACCATCCCTGCGTGGTTTAATGGAAAGATCCTGTCTCCCTTTGACCCTGCCCAGGAGACTGTACTGTCTTTGCGTGGCAAGGGTTTGGTAGGAGGGGGCTGCAGGGGGACTTATGTGAGAAGATGCCAGAAGCTGCCCCCATGTTGGATAAAGCTGGCTCCAGGACAGACCCACCACTGGCCGAGGCTAAGCCCATCTGCGATGATGGTAGGGGCTGTGTGATGACATAAATTTAAGAAAGGGTAAAAAACTGCAGTGGAACAGCAGCTGGGAGAGAGGAGTGGGAATATGTAAGAGGAGCAGCCCTACAGTCCCTCAGGCCAGGGCAGGAGGAGCTCCAGGCATTGGAGCAGAGATTCCCCTGCAGCCCCTGGTGCAGCCCATGGTGGGGCAGACTGTCCCCCTACAGCCTGGGGAGGACCCCATGCCAGAGCAGGGGGCTGCCCGAAGGAGGCTGTGACCCTGTGGGAAGCCCACACTGGAGCAGGCTCCTGGCAGGACCTGTGGCCCCGTGGGGAGAGGAGCCCAGGCTGGGGCAAGTTTGCTGGCTGGGCTGGTGACCCCACGGGGACCCACGCTGGAGCCATCTGCTCCTGAGGGGCTGCGTCCCATGGGAGGGAGGGACCTATGCTGGAGCAGTGTGTGAAGAACTGCAGCCCATAGGGAGGGCCCACACTGGAGAAAATGGTGAAGGAGTCTCCTGTGGGTGGGACCCCAGGCTGCAGCAGGGGAGGAGTGTGAGGAGGAAGGAGCGGCAGGGACAGTGTGTGGTGAACTGACCCCAACCCCCATTCCCTATCCTGTGCCGCACAGGGGGAGAAGGTGGATAAATTAGGAGTGAAGTTGAGCCTGGGGAGGTGGTGTTTTAATATTTGGGGTTTATTTCTCATCCTACTCTGATTTGTTTGGCAATAAAATAAATTAAATTAAAGAACCAGGCGAGTTCTTTTGTCTGCGAATGGTAATTGCTGAGTGAAGTCTCTCCTCCCTGGGCAAGGTGGCCATGTCCTGCCCCGTGGTGTCCTCTGCTCTCCTGGCGGCAGCAGCAGGGGTCTTGCATGTCGGCCATCCACCAGCTTTGGGGGTTGTGTCCTAAAGCCAGGCTCCCTGCACGTGAGCAGGGCTTACAGCCAAGCTGGAGCATCCCAGAAGCAATGCGGCTGGGGGGGAAATGAATTGAAGAAGGGACATCCTAAAGCCAGGGCATCCCAAAAGTGATGCAGCTGGGGGAGAAATTCATGGAAGAAGGGGTATCCCAAAGGTGTTGAAACTGGAGGAGGAATTCATGGAAGAAATGCATCCTGAACGCTTCCAGGAGCTGGAGGCTTGGTAGTGCCCTGGAGTAGGTTCAGTGCAGGATGGATCCCTGCTCCTGCTCACTGGTGCAGGTGGGATGTGGGGCTACAGCAACCCTGGATCTGAGACGGTTCACGGACCTGCAGGCAAACTGCCTCTCCTTGGGGTGGGAAATGCCACCAGCTGTTGTCCCATTGCCTTCCAGAGGTCCCCTGCACCCCAAAATCAGTGGAAAGCTAGCAGGGCTCTCAGCAGGTGTCCTTTCCAGCTGGAAAGGCAACATCTCCTTGCTCCCCACAAGACTGGGGATGCTCCTCCAAGCACCTGAGCAGTTCCCACGATCCTTGAGGACCTGGTCTTGCTGGAGGCAGCTCAATAGCATCATGGCTGGGTGATGCTGAGCCATGTGACGAAGCGGCTGTGCGCCGAACCGAGAGTGTCCCTGCTTGCCGTGGGTGCTGGCACCCTGGTTTCTCAGCAGGGTTTGGAGATTATCTTGGTTGGGCTTGGGGGCTTCATCTTTGCAAAGAGGGGAAACATGACTCAGGTACCCCCAAGTGCCCAGGTGTTTGGGGGGACCCAAGTTACATTTCCCCTCGATGTGATGGCTCCTGGTGCCCACAGACCCGGTCTGCAAGCAGACCGGACCGCTTACATTCTAACATGGAAGAGCTTCGCCCCAGCAGGGACTATCCATCGGAAAGGCTTAGTCTGGCCTAATTTAGGGCTGGGTTGGGACAGAGGACTTCATGCAGCGTTGTCCTTGTTCATCCCACGTCCCTACCAACAGCCTCAGCTCGGGGACCATATGAGGACCAGACGGTGCTTTTCTGCATCCCCCAGTTCCCTTCATCTCTTAATCCTGTAAAAATGGATAATCTTGGCCACTGCCTTCCTAGACAGCAACCCGGCACCATCAACCCACTCTTAATTTTTCCTGCTGGGGTCTGGCTCCATGGTGATATGAGTACTCAGTGACTGGGATGTTGAGCAGTTTGCACCCAGATTTGGGTGGTATTGATGGCTTAAGACCACCCAAGGTGTCACCTTCCTGTGAAACCAGGTAGGGCTGGAGTGGGTTTCCTCCTCTGCAAGAGCATCACTGCCAGCCCTGTGCATCTCCAGCCTTGGGGACGCGAGAGCATTGCCTCCTCGCTGCCTGCCCTTGTCCTGCCCATGCCTGCTCATCATCCTGCCATGGGAGGGGGGACATGGTGGGTGAAAAAAGCTGCTTAGGATCTATCCCCAGGGTTTAAATTGTACTGGGTTATTGTTGGAGGATTAAGAGGGGATTTGGTATGATTGGTTGCAGTGAGTTAAATATAGGCTGGTGTGTCGGCTTGCTTCACCCCTTCGTCTTTCATCTCTCCTGTGATCGTGGCGGCAGGGAAGAAAAATGCAGCGTGTCCTTTCTAATACTGCACACAAGAGCCTCTAGTGGCTTGTCGTGCAATTAACTTCCAGCGGCGCCTGGGCTCTGCCAGGGGGGCAGAGGGAGCTGCTCCTCTGAGCCCTGAGGCTGGGAGGGATGAGCTGGTCCCTGTGATGGGGTCTAGTTTGGGGCTGCTGGTCCCTCAGCTGCCGCTTGGTCCTTCTGCAGCTCCTGGGATGGTGAATTTGGGCTGAGGCATGGGACACATGCTGGAAGCTTCCCTAGGTTTTAAGGAAAAGGGGTTCCTGCCTGCCAAAAAAAAACAGATTAGGAGGCACGGGGGATGAAGACCACCCTCTGCGCACCCTCCTTGGGATGCCTGGAATCAGCATCCCCCTCTCTCCTTGAGTGGGGCTGCGGGCTCCTAGCAGTTGGTTTCGCCACTTGTCTCCAGCATTGTGTCCCGGCCACATCGGTGTCAAGGCAGGTCCCCGGTGCCTTCCCCGAAGGCAGGACCCAGCTCTCCTGCTCACCGGGATGAGCCAGCTGTAGGTCTGTCTTGGCCGTGTGCTGGCACTGTGTCTGCTCACCACCTTCTCCCACTGAAGCACCCAATGTTTTCCAGGAGGAGAAGGGGAAAGAGGAGACCTGTGTTTCACTTCTCTTTCCGAAGGAGACCCATGTGTTGGACCTCGGCTCCGTATATTATCTCCCCTGAAGCCTGCAGCTGGCTGCTGGCACGGCACGATGGGGGATACGGGCTGAGATTTATAAACGTGCTTCAGGCACAGCTACTCTGGTCTCCCTCGGCTCCATCCATCTCCTGGGCCGGCATGGCAGTATATCTCGCTGCGCTCATCAACCCTTGCAAACAAGTTTCCTACCTCCTGAGTTTTACCTTGCCCAGATAAATTTGCCTCGGTACAACGGACTCTGCTCCTGGTCAAATTAGTTCTGCGGTAATCGGCGCGGTCCATGGCAGGGAGGAAATATCCACATTATTATATAAAGTGCTGCTGCAAAAGACCCCCCCAGCTCCAAGAAGAGATGCCAAAGGTCCAGGTCCTGGCACAGGTGTGAGCCAGGCTGCTTCTCTTCTTGAATTGGTGTGAAAAAGCTGAAACCACCAGATTTTCCAAATGCCCAATACCTTTGCTCCACAACGGAAGGAGATGCGACCCCGTGGATGGTTCTCCAGGCAGAGATACGGGGCTGACAGATGTCCCAGGGATTGCCAGGAGCAAAGTGAAGTGGGGGACACACAAGGGTTGTTCCCCTGAGGTTGGGTTTTCCTGCCGGGGTGGTCGTCAGCGCGGGGATGCTGGGCTCAGCTTGCCATCTAGTGGCAATAGCAGCCTTTTCCAGAGGGCTGTGGGGTTCACGGCCATGCACGGGGGGGTCATAGCCCTGCTAGGCGGGAGGTTTGCAGCTCCACATTGGGGTCCACAGCCTTGCTGGGGGCTGTCTGCATCTTCCCCCAGGGGTTCCCAGCCCTTGCTCCCCAGAGATTGCCCTCCCTACCCTACCCGAGTGCACATGGAGCCAAAGTGGATCTTCAGGCCTCCCCAACTCCTGCAGCCCTTTGGGGGTTGCTGTTTTTAGCATCCCCATGAAAATGAGGAAGAGCACTGAGCAGTTCAAGGAGGAGAGGTTGGGTGGACGCTGGCCAGAGCCATGCTGAGAGAGGGGATGAGCCAGGGGGTCTCCAGCTCCCATCTTGGTGCCTCTCCAATGCAGAGCCCAGGGTCTCACCTCTCCTGAGAGCTCATGACCGTTTGTCCGCCTTCTTCTGGCCCTAGAGCTGAGCTCTTCCTCTTGCCTTTCTCAAGGGGTAGATCCCCCTTTGCCCCAATGCCCAGGGAAGGGCAAGACAGCATAGGGTCATCGAATCACAGAACTGTTTGGGTTGGAAAAGCCCTTTAAGATGATCAAGCCCAACCATTACCCTAACCCTGCCATCCCACCACTAAACACTGTCCCTAAGCTCCTCGTCTGCCTGGCTTTTAAATACCCCCCAAGGATGGGGACTCGACCCCTTCCCTGGGCAGCCCCTTCCAGTGCTTGACAGCCCTTTTGGGGAAGGAATTTTTCCTCATGTCCAACCTAAACCTGCCCTGGCACAACTTGAGGCCATTTCCCCTTGTCCTATTGCTGGGTCACGCCTGTCCCCATCTGACCCCTTCCTCTCGCCTTACAGGTATGTTGGTGGTCAATGTCACATGGAGGAACAAGACATATGTGGGGACACTTCTCGACTGCACTCAGCACGACTGGGCGCCTCCCCGGTAAGCAGCTGGTGGGGTCCAGCAGCGCTGTCTTAGCCCCCTTCACCCAGGCACAGAGGGCAAACCCAGCCACCTACGGCCCCCGTGGTACCCAGCACATTCTGCCCTCTGCCGGTGGGGCTGCCGTGGGCATTAACATCTCCTTGCCCAACCAAGCTGCTCCCATAGCTCTTTGCCCCTGCAGTCACAGGCTCCCTCGTCCTGGAGACTAGAAGTGGGTGAGCATTTGCCGATGGACCTCTCTTGCCCATTCCTCTTTACTAGAGTGGCAGCAGGGGACAAGCCTGTGGGATTGACAGTGAGGGGAGGAAGGGGGTCCCCACTGTGCAGCAGGTATGGTGTAGCCTGGCATGGCCGTCTCTCCATTAAAAGCTCCTTGTCCTACTCCCCACAGGTTTTGTGACTCTCCCACCAGCGACCTGGAGATGCGCAACGGCCGGGGCAGGGGCAAACGTATGCGCCCCAACAGCAACACGCCCGTCAACGAGACCGCTGCTGCCTCAGACAGCAAAGGGACCAGCAACAGCAGCAAGACCCGGGCAGGAGCCAACAGCAAAGGGCGCCGGGGAAGCCAGAACTCCTCGGACCACCGCACCCCGCCTGGTGGCACGGCAGAAGATGTGAAGGCTAGTCCCTCCTCCGTCACCAAGCGCAAGAGCAAACCCCTCTCTGACATGGAGCTGAACTCCAGCTCGGAGGACTCCAAGGGCAGCAAACGCATCCGCACGAACTCGATGGGCTCGGCAGCCATGCCACCCGCCACGGTCAAGGTGGAGCCAGCTGTCCTTGACCGAAACTGCCCTTCTCCCATCCTCATTGACTGTCCCCACCCAAACTGTAACAAGAAGTACAAGCACATCAATGGGCTGAAGTACCACCAGGCCCACGCGCACACAGACGACGACAGCAAGCTGGAGGCGGACGTGGACAGTGAGTATGGTGAGGAGCCCTCCCTGCACACGGACATTGGGAGCTGCAATGGCGCTGCCGTCTCTCAGAAGGGCTCGCTCTCCCCGGCTCGCTCAGCCACCCCCAAGGTACGCTTGATGGAGCCCCACAGCCCCTCCCCATCCAGCAAGTTCAGTGCCAAGGTCCCCTGCAAGAAGAAGCTGGGCGGGGAAGGAGACACCGACCCGGGTGCCCTGTCCAATGATGGCTCTGAGGATGGTCCCTCCGTGGCTGATGAGACGAGTAACGATGGCTTTGACTCTCTGGAGAAGCGATGTGTTGATAAGGACAAGTCAAAGAAGGCATCTGGTGCTAAGCCAGAGAAGATCCCTTCCAAAAGCTTGAAGTCTGCCAGACCCATTGCGCCAGCCATCCCCCCCCAGCCAATTTACACCTTCCAGACAGCCACCCTCACCACAGCCAGTCCCGGTTCCTCCGCAGGCCTTGCCACCACTGTGGTCCAGACCATGCCCAACAGCCCTCAGCTCAAACCCATCCAGCCCAAGCCTACGGTGATGGGAGAGCCCTTCACGGTCAACCCTGCCCTCACCCCTTCCAAGGAGAAGAAGAAGAAAGACAAGAAGAAGAAGGAGCCCAAGGAGGTAGAAAACCCGCTGACTCCCGGCAAAGCCTGCAGAGCGGAGGAAGGCAAAAGCCCTTTCCGGGGGGAATCCAGCGACCTGGGGACGAAAGGCGAGGGGCTGCTGAATGGCTCATCCGACCCCCACCAGAGCCGGCTCGCCAGCATCAAGGCCGAGGCAGATAAAATCTACAGCTTCACCGACAACGCCCCGAGCCCCTCCATTGGTGGTGCCAGCAGGCTGGAGAACACCAACCCAGCCCAACCCATGACCCCGCTGCACGTTGTCACCCAGAACGGGGCAGAGGCGAGCTCGGTGAAGACCAACAGCCCAGCCTACTCAGACATCTCCGACGCTGGGGAGGATGGGGAGGGTAAGCTGGAGAGCGTGAAGGCGAAGGATCCGGAGCAGTTGGTCAAGGAAGGTGCCAAAAAAGCTCTTTTCCCACCGCAACCGCAGAGCAAAGAGTCTCCCTATTACCAAGGCTTTGAAACCTACTATTCCCCTGGCTACCCCCAGGCAAGCCCAGGGCCCTTGAACCCTGGTGGCCAGGCTGCGGCCGAGACGCAGACCTTAAAACTGAAAAAGGATGAGGAGCAGGAGAACCCAGAGGTGAAGGTGAAGAGCGAAGGCTGCGAAGAGAAGAAAGCAGAGCTCGGCGGCTCCAGCCAGCAGCCCTCAGTCATCCAGCAGCGTCCCAACATGTACATGCAGTCCCTCTACTACAACCAGTACGCCTATGTGCCCCCCTATGGCTACAATGAGCAGGGCTACCACGCTCACCTGCTGAGCACCAACCCTGCCTACCGCCAGCAGTACGAAGAGCAGCAGAAGCAGCGGCAGAGCCTGGAGCAGCAGCAGCAGCAGCGAGGGCTGGAGAAGAAAGCGGAGCTGGGTTTGAAGGAGAGGGAGGCAGCGCTCAAAGAGGAGTGGAAGCAAAAGCCGCCCATGCCCCCAACGCTCACCAAGGCCCCGAGCCTCACGGACCTCGTCAAGTCGGGGCTGAGCAAGGCCAAGGAGCAGGGAGGTCCTGACATGGCCAAATCTGTCATCATCCCCAAGCTGGAGGACTCGTCCAAGCTGTCCAGCAGCCAGGTCGCCGAGGGACTCAAGGTGAAACTCAGCGAGGCCAGCCACCTCGGGAAGGAGACTGCTGAGACCAAGGCTGGCTCCGAGTGTGGCCGGCAAGCGGAGGTGGACCCCGTGCTCTGGTACAGACAGGTAATGCCTGCCTGCTGCTCACTTGGCCCTGCCCACCAGCCTGGCAGTGGGCTTTCTCCTGGAGGAAGCCCCTTGCCGCAGCTTTGCTGCAGGGGTTTGGAGGGACCATCGCCTCAGAGAACACGCATTGTCCTCTGCTCATGATGGGACTCCGTGAGGGGTCCAGGAAAAGGATGGGGCTGGGAGGCCACGGGTGGGCCAAGGAGAGCCTAGGGAAGGGGAGTGGGGTTCACTGGTCTCCTCCAAATCCAGCCTGGTTTTGGGACAGGCTGGGCTGGGGGGAGGCAGCTGCTCTGATGGTTGCCTGGTTCTTGCAGGAAGCTGAGCCCCGGATGTGGACCTACGTATACCCAGCAAAGTACTCGGACATCAAGACGGAGGACGAGCGGTGGAAAGAGGAGAGGGACCGAAAACTGAAGGAAGAAAGAAATCGAAGCAAAGAAGCCGTGTCCAAGGAGGACGGGAAGGAGAGCACTAGCTCCGAGTGCAAGCTGACTCCCACCGAGGAGGCGCGCATGGTGGGGAAGGACCCCAGACCCAGCGTCCACGTCCCTGTGTCTTCACCCCTCACGCAGCACCAGTCCTACATCCCCTACATGCACGGCTATTCCTACAGCCAGTCATATGACCCCAACCACCCCAGCTACCGGGCCATGCCCACCGTCATGATGCAGAATTACCCAGGTAAGGAGCCGGGGTCTTGTGGACGTTCCTTCCGGGGCTGTCCTTGCTCCCAGAGCGAGGAACGGCCATGGGACATCCTCTCACTCCCAGGGGCACACGTGCAGAGCCACGTGCTCCTGCTGTGCTGCCCGAAGACTCCTCATGCCCTGACTGCTTTTTCTCCCCACCCCAGGATCATACCTACCCTCCAGCTACTCCTTCTCCCCGTACGGGAGCAAGGCATCTGGCAGCGATGACAGCGACAAGTCCCGAGCCAGCCCCAGCGTGAGTTGTAAATCCAGCTCAGAGTCCAAGGCCCTGGACATCCTGCAGCAGCACGCCAGCCACTACAAGAGCAAATCGCCCACGGTGAGGGTCAGGAGGGTGCTGGCTTTGTCCGGCCCCGTGCACAAGCTTCAGGATGGTCCCTGGATCCTGTAACCAGCACAGAGCAGCTCTGCCTGCCATGGGTTTTTGCCATTTCTGCTGCTGTAGGAAACCTGGGGCTGAGGAGTAATCCCACAACTCAACCCCTTTGGGATGGATGAGCCAAACCTGTGGATGGGGTGGCCCAGAGGAGCACTGAGGCACTCTGAGGGGAGCGACCAGGTGACACTTGTTCTCAGCCTGGAGCTGGTGGGTGGGATGCAGGAGCTGTCTCCATCCCACGGCAGTGTAGGGTTACCAGCTCCTCCTGGGCTGCGCTGAGATGACGCAGTGGCAGCAAACCCTGGTTTTGAGCAGGAAGGAGCTGCCTGAAATGGGACCTGCCTCTGCCCTGCCTCTTTTGGGCTGGTCACAGGCCATCCCGGCATCTCCCAGCAGGGTCCTGGGGCACAGGCAGGCAGAATATCATCCCGATGGAGCAGCCTTGAGTGCCTGGCGTGGGCCCAATGCTGCCCTGTGCCCCTGGGGTGGTGTCCCTCAGCGTCCGTCTGCTTTCTCCTCTCCAGATAAGCGAGAAGACGTCTCAGGATCGGGACCGCAGCAGCTGCGGGGTGGTGGGAGGTGGTGGGAGCTGTAGCAGCGTCGGAGGAACTGGCGGGGCAGAGAGGAGCACTGACCGGCCCCGCACCTCACCATCTCAGCGCCTGCTCTCAACACATCACCACCACCACCACCTCGGGTATTCGCTGCTGCCGGCACAGTACAACCTGCCCTATGCAACAGGTGAGAGCCAAACCTCGTGCTGGCACCTAGCCAGGGCCATGGCCATGGCGTGGGGGAGCTGGGACGGAGCCGTAGCCACCTTTGGGCTGTGTGAGACTTTGTGCCAAGATTTGCTTTGACTGAATCCAGCGCTTTTCAGTCTCCCGGCACAGCTGGGTGCCCATCCCGGGCTGCCAGCTCCTGACACCACTTCTCCTCCGCAGGTCTCTCCTCCACAGCCATCGTTGCCAGCCAGCAAGGCTCTGCTCCCTCCCTATACCCACCTCCCCGGAGGTGAGAACGGTAAGGCTCTCCTCCCGCGGCACTGCCACAGCCACCCTGTTTGGCCTGTGGACCACCAGGCTGGGTCAGAGGTGGCTGGGACGGGTGCACAGGGGGGTGCCCTGCAGGGTTTGGGTTTGTCCATTGCCCTGGGGCTCACGGGGCTGCTGGCAGCGGGAGCTGACCTGACCTTGGGTCGTGGCAGGACGTGATGCGCCGGGACGCTGGGCTGTACGAGACATGTGACTGGCTCACATGGGGAAGCGCTGGAGACTCCTTTAGACATCAGCTGAATGGTGTTAATTGTTCCGCTTGACGTTCCTGCCATGATCCGAGGCAGACTCTGTCTTCTCCCCTCCTGTCGGACACACACTGAGTCCCCCCTCCACACCCTCCCCTTTGGTGAGTGGGCGAGCTGGTACCTGCAGAAATACTTATTCTACTGGGCACCGGTGCTCGGGGTGGAGGTGACTTGTCTGCCTGGTGCATATGAAGAGGAAACGGAAGCACTGAGGTTTCTCGATGGATTTGGGACCCCGCCACGTCTCTGTGAGCTGCTGCTTCGTGATGGGGCTGAGCGCCATGGGACTGGGGGCAGGCAGGGGTGCTGCCGCCCGCCTGCTGCTCGCCGGGGCTCGAGGTGTGGGGCCAAGCCCACTGCAGAGTCACAGTCTCAGGAAAAGAAGGCCAGGCTCATGCAGGTGTCAAGGAGGCTGGTGCGAGCTGGGGGAGGGGGGGGGTTGCGTCAGCCTGACTGGAGGCAGCTGTGGGGCAGGAGGACATGCTGCATGTGGGGCGCATCCTCTCCCAGCCTCACGGCTGCTCCCACGCCCCATGGCACCCTGTGCCTGCGTGGGCTGGAGCTGCCAGCGCATGGTTGATGACCGTGGGCTGGGGGAGCCAGGGGCTGCTCTTCGTCCCAGCAAAGCACCCTCTACCCTTCCCCTGCACTCTGGGTGCCTGGGGCTTGGCGGGGCTGGGGGCAGCCAGGTGCAGAGCTGGGGCTGTGCCCATCACCCAGCTGGCTGCCTGGGTACCTCCCCAGTGCCTTGCATGGCCCACACCTGCCTGAAGCTCATGACCCTGGCTTTTGAGTTGGTTTCTGAGCTGTCACTCTGCAAACCCCCGGCCTCTCCTCTGCCCCTCTACCCCGGCAAGTGCTCCCCAAACCCTGGGGCAACGTGTCCCGCTTGCGGAGAGGGGATGGACAATGAGGGCTGCAGCTCCCCTTTGCACCCATCTTTGCTTTTAAACATCAGCTTCCCCAGGCCGTGGGCAGAGCCCAGCGAGAAACAAGCACACTTGGGCTCTGCCAGAGGCACTTGGGGCCATGTCAGATCCCACTCCGGCCCCATGCTGGAGCTGGGGGCACCAGGACCTGGAGGACACCGGTCCCCGCTCCCAGCTGCTCCCCAGCGCCTGAGGACAGGGGCTTTCTGGTCCTCTGCTCCCTCTGCCCCAGAGCAGCTTGCCCTGGGCCGATGCTCTACCTCGGCCCTGCAGCAGCCAGGCCGCCCCGGCTCTCACCCCTCTGCTCCCCACTGCCTGCCCAGGGGAGTATGGGAGGCCGTCAGTCTCGGGTGTGTGTCTGTCCGTGTCGCACCCGGCCCCGAGGGGCCGCTGTACCGGGATGTTCTGCCCGCCGGGCTCTGTACATACTGTAAAAAGCAATTGTTTGAAAGCTGTTTTGGGTTTTGTTTTCTTCCCCCATTTCCCTCCATCCCACTTTACCCAGTTGGAAAGGAGGCGTTCACTGGTCTCGGCCCTGGTTCAGGTGCTGGCAGCACAGCGGCCCCAGCCTGCTCTTGTTCGACTCATTTTTCTTCCACTCTTCGTTGTCTTTGCAAGGAGACAGGGCTGCATGGCCGGCACATGCCTCGGGGACGGGGCAGGCAATGACGAGCTGCAGCTCGACCCACCCTGTGCCCATTAAGGAGCCACACACAGCCGCCGGGCTGGGGTGCGGATGGGTTGGGGTGGTGGTGGGGGCCCCGCATTCCATCCATGGAGGAGGGTCCCACCAGCTGCTCCTGCCTCCAGCCTCGGCCAGTCCGGCAGAGCCTAGCTCCGGCATGGCTGAGGCCACTGGCAGCTCCGGGGGCATGGAGGAGGGGGGCTGGGGGGGGGAGTTGTGGGCTCTGCCAGCAGCTGAAGAGGGTTGGGGGGGAGGGGGGCTCCTCCCCACCTTCCCAGTTGGGTCCCAGTTGAGTCTCCCTTTAGGTGTTAAATGATTAACAACGGTTTATGCAGAATAGGTTTGAGGTTTCGCAGTCTTCCTATTTTTTCTTCCCCCCAGTCGGTTCCCAGTGGTAGGGCTGGCACCCTGGCCCCCCCTCCCCCTGCGGGGTGCTGCCCCCCGGGTCATCCTGCGCAGCCTCAGCCCCAGCCCCTGCCCACTGGGCCCGCGGGCAGCCAGCCGGGCCATCAGACCATTGGTGTTAGAGCTCGTTTCCATTGGCGTTGCTGTGTTGAGTTTCATTTCAGTCTTCCTGATTCTGCCCTTCTGTAAAGTGTACATTATTACCAAGTTCCTTGTTTTTTTATATATATATATATAAATATATATATATACAAACTGTACTCTTCTTGGCTTTGTACATTTGGGCAAGGAGAGAGAATAAATCTTTTTAAGAGACAATCACAAACCTGTGAGGGTGGCTTTTTCTTCCTGCTCCCCTGAATTCTGGTCCTTTGTCCCCAAAAGCCATGGCCAGTGATTTTTTTGGGGGGGGAGGAAGAGGGAGGGTCCCCATCTCTGGGGCATCCGAGAGGGCTCAAGCAGATGTGCTGGCTCCTGGTGCCAAGGTCATCAGTCCGTGGCTGCTGAGGCTGTGGCAGGGTGGCCCAGTGGGGCTATGGGTCCTGCCACCCCCAGCACCTTTCTGCCCGCTTGCAGGCCCCACACCCCCAGCCCCTCCACTCTGCCCCCAGCTCCACCTGGGGATGCTGCAGCCAAGCTCAGCTGTGACAATTTGGGTCAGAACCGCCCCTCCCCCCCAGGCTTGAACCCCTGGGGAGCACCAAGGGGCAGCCACCCCGCAGTCTGCTGGGGTCCAGTCCCACCCCAGGGAGCCCCCTGCAGCAGCAGCAGGGGAATGGGGCTGCCCCAGGGCAGAGCTTGGCTCCTCCAGCTTTGCAACGGAGGTGGCTGGCACAGGAGGCAGCACCCAGAGAAATCAGAAGCACCTTTTTGGTTTTTCAAGAGGGTATTTCTGAAGATGCTCCCTGATCTGACACCTCGACATCCAACCACGGTTGCCTGAGCCAGGTCAAGCGTTTGGTACTTAGGCACAGCCTAATAACCGCAGCTTATTAACAAGGCAGGAGATCATCCTCGCTCCCATGACCAGGACCTTGCACTCAACCAGCAAATTGAACCAGTAAGGAAGGAGCAGAGCGGTCCCCACCACACACACACACACACCCCCACCCCCACCCACCCACCCACCCACACCTGCACACACCCACACCCCCCCCCCCCGTCAGGGATGTGCCAGTGGAAGAGCACCATGGGGCAGCAGCAAGGCCCCAGACCACACAGAAACACCCCAGGAGGCACCTGCTAGCCCAGGGAAGGAGTCAGGGGCAGCTCCAGCTACAACAAGGGATAAAACTTGGCCTTGCAAAAGCCAGAACTAGAACTCAGCCTTGTTTCAGCTAGGGAATAGGTGCGGGGTCTCCTCTGTCCCTGCATGGCACTCAGAGCAAGGCCAGGAGGGGCTGCAGGCAGCACAAGATGGCCCCACCATAAAAGCTAGGGCAGAGATGGGCCCAGCAGCAGGGCCCAGCCTCTAATTTTATACCAGACTTAGGCTTTTTAATGCGCCATGGAAGAGGGAGCAGAGCCACCAGCCCTTTGATGCCCTTGGAGGGGAAGGAAGGAAGAGAGACACAAACTTTAAGATGATTTATTCACACAAACTTGTATCCCACTTCCCCAAACAGAAAAACACTGACCATGATGTTTATGGAATGGCTCGGCTTCAGCTTTTAACAAAGTCCTCCGCAGAAGGGCGAGAGCACAACAAAGCACATAAGGACAATTCCACAGGCAAGCAGCCAGGCCTGGAGGAGAGCTGAGGGCACGCCTCAGGGGCACAGGTTATGAATACCCTCTTCTCATGCGGCCTTCACAAAGCCACCAGGTTACATCAACACGGCACGAAGACAAGAGCGCAACCTCATTCTCCAGCGTTAGAAGGTGTAGGGATGAGACAGAAGCTACCGCCAGCACCACGGCCCCACCCCTCCATCCCAGGAAAGCCCCTAGATGGGGAGAGCACCCCATGGTGCCCAGCAGAGCCGCCAGCCACACCTGCCCCTCCAGGCAACCCCCATTGCTTTGGACACAGCTGTGAGCTGGGGCATCTCAAGTCTGGAGATCATCTCTTTGGAAAGGTGACAGCCACAGGCCTGCTCCCTACCCATCCAAGGAGGATCAAGGCACAGGCTGTAGGCTCTCCTTGGACCGGAGGCAGGCAGGGAAGCGTTCCCTGCAGCAGAGGGATAACTCCCAACGCTCACTTGACCCTCCGAAACCAGGGCAGCCCTAGGGGAGGCCCATAGGAGGCTCTCTGCCTTGCAAATAAGCAGCCCCAGCTGTGTGAAGTTCATCTGAATGCCCCTTTTATTGAACACTGTGATAGTGCAGTAGTAACATTGAACAGAGTTAAGACTGCTTAAAACAAAAGCCAGAAGAGCAAGAAGTTTTAAAAAGGAAAAAAAAAAATATGTTAGACCAGTTAAACCAGCATCAATCGCCCCAAAGCGGAGATGCAGGGGGGTTTTAATGTAGCGTTAAACTTGAGCACATCTCCTCACGCCCCAAACACGCCTCCTACTTAAGAGTCTGAGTGAAAAATAAAAAGGCAGTTGGTCAGACGAACGCACACGGGGCGATGGGGAAGGGAAGTCAAGGAGTTGATGCTGCATCTACGGCTGTGCTCCCCCCTGCAGGGCCTGGGCAGGGGGCACCCCTAGGCTAACACACCACACAGCTGCATGTAAAGAGCTCCTATGCCAGTTCATAAACATCTTTCCTTTACTATTTGGTGATTACATGTGTGGATATATAGTTCTCTAGGCAACACATTTCAATGAGATAGTAAACTCTGAAGATACACGGGCCAATCTAACAACGAGCAATGCGGTTTCAGTCCAACAGAAGCTTGTTTTTCCTTTCCTCAAGAAAGGAGATGTAACCCTCTCTCCCCTCAACAGCATTTTCAGGTCACAGTGGAGTCCCCCGCTGCAGCTATTCTTCATCAGAGGAAGAGTTCTGATCCAGGGGGTACACCATGAACATCACATCTGGCTGCGACGGGACAGAGGGGTGGCCAGGCCTCACGATCTCAAAGCCCAAGAAGTTGAATGTCTTCAGGAGTGGAGCTACCAAAGAGAAGGAAATTGTTACCACCAGGAATAATCATCTTTACCTGCATCACCCTAGAAGCCACGAACACCAGAGCGCACTGAACATCCTCCTGTGCAGAAAGAAACCATTTGAACCTCTTGAATAGGAGGTTTTGTCTCTTCCTGTCTCGCCTGTTCCTAAGCGCAAAGGGGATTTTAGTGGTGCAGCCCAGCAGGTTCGTCCACGTTTCCCCTGTGGTGGCTGTTCTGTCCCCCTCCGAGAACAGCAATGGTTGGTTATCTACCCGCCCCAGCCTCACAGAGCCACTTTCCCAGGATGCGCGTGGCCATCCTGCAGCACATCCAAGATCTTATCCTGTGCTTATGAAGGCCCCAGCACCCTCTGAGCCCTGGATGCAGGTCAGACAGCAGCAAACAGGAAGCTGCTTACTTGGGGCCTAGGCAGAAATTTGCCGTCGCTGGGAGGAGGACCCAGAGCTCAGTGGAAGCTCAAAGACAGCTCGGTACGGTCCCCCAGGAAAGCCACCCGCAGGCCACGGGTTGGGCACAGAACAAATTCAGAGCAGCCTCAGTCCCCGTGGGCACCTCGCCTCGGTCAGGCCGGATTGTGTTACACAGGGACTGGATGCACGGAAACTATCGTCCCCCTGTGATCCATGGAAGTTACCCTGGCGCAGCATCTCATCTCCGCGGCACCCTCTGGTGATCGGCTTCCAGCCGCTGAATGGCGGTGCAAAGGAGCTCCTGTGTATTTTCAAGACAGCACTGAATTTCAACTGTGTAGGCAAGGGTCTGGGACCTGGAGCACTTCCAGAACTCGTACAAATAAGTCAGGTCCAAGAGCAACACCTGGCCCGTTTTTAGAAACAAACCCCAGCATCCGATGTCTCCTGTACCCAGCCACCGTGGAGGTCACCTATGCAACCTGTGACGGTGGTGACATTATAGCAAGAACTTAATCTGGGAATTACTCTTGGCATCATAACACGGAATGACATCTTCCCGCAGCTTAGCGCCAATAACGCGCTTCATTTCAGAATGGACAGTGCAGCAGCAGCAGAGTAAAATGAGAGTTAAGGTTTTAATTACTCCTGCCGTGGCAATTTGCTTGGTTACCAGCGTGCGCCTCCCAAGATTTCAAGTGACACATCCATAGCCTGGTACCTCAGCGCAAATCCCCTCAAACTTCCATGCTGTAACCGTTCGTCCGACACATCTATCTTTAGATCCTAATGCAGCCCCCTTAAGCCATAAGCATCCACAGCCAGGGTCAGGATTATGTGTAGGTCTAGGAAGGGCAAAACTACCGGGAGATCTTTAAAAAGCAGATGATCACCAGGGCAAGAAGCCATGAGCATTTATTTCCCATGTAATAACCCCTCCCTGGTCTCTCCTTCCAAAGGACAGAAGCCTGGTGCCAAACGCAGACCTTCGCTCCTTACCAAAGGAGAAAAATTAACTGCAAGAAAACACTCCCAAGTCAATCAGCAGCAGCTTTCTGCCCCAGAGCGCCAGTAATATTTTAACGGGACAGCCAAGCATGTCTGCTAGAGAACCCAAAATACTCCCCCCTCTCCCTTGATCTCAAGAAAGGGCTTCTTTCCTCCACAAGAAACTATTTCTCAGGTGTAAGAACACCATGAGAATTAAGCATAGAGCAGGTACTGCTACAGGGAGTGTCCCATGGAGCCCTGCTTTGGGATTACCGGATTTCTGTGCAGCTTCAGCAGCACCGTTTCAGATCCGGGGAGCAAACCTGACAGCAGGGGCGAGTTCTCACCTCTGTCTTCTCTGCTTTTTCTGAAGCAAATAAAGACATAGTTTACTTTCATTTTTTCTTCAGCAAACTCCAGCAGTGCTGATAACCTGCCAAGGAAGAGGAAGACAAAGGAACATCAGCTATAGGAAGTCCTGTCCTGAGGAAGCCTCTGGGCATGATCAACTGTTTGGATGTTTTCAGGCAGAAAAATTACTTGTTTACAGCCCCCTTCCAGCAAACAATGGGTGCTGAAACAATGGGTTTCCTGCTTTGCTATCCAGCCCTGCAGAACTAAGAGCTATCCTCACACCCAGCCACCTGGCGAATCACTGTCCCTGTCCTCAGCATCCCCACGCCAGCACAGCACGCACAAGCACCCATCCCCACCAGTGGTGATTTTGTACAGAAGCTGGGAGCTGAGCACTGCAGCCAATCCCCAGCCAGGCGACGTCCCCTCCTCTGGCAACATGCACAAGGGGCTCTGCAAGATTTGTGCTTCATGGGGGAAAAAAAACCAAACCAAAAAAAGCTCATGCCAGGCAGAGAAGAGAAAAACCTCACTGAAGGAGCATGTACACAGGCAAAGCTGTTCCCTGAACACATCAGCTGGACGGCATAGCTGATGCACCTGGAATCCATGCTTCCTGCCTTTCCAGCTAAATTATTTCTGCCACCTCTTGATGGAAGCAGTGCTGCATTAACCCCTCTCAGAGCCCTGGGGACCGGCGCAGTAGAGCCATCGCTGTCACTGCTGGCCTCGGAACTACTTACGATGCAGGCTGCTAGAACAGTGACAAACAGAGCTTCAGTCAACATCTAATTAAACAGCAGCAGACCAGAGTGCAGCGAGGGAGATTAAATTTGCAAGGGTTTTGTTAATATGGTAATGAACTATTTTAATTATAGCCTCTACCAGGCTGTTTTACCTAGCTAAAAATAACCTTGCAAAATTGCGCTTTAAGTCACGATGACACGGGCAGGTAAATACCCTCCCAGTGCACACTCCCAAGAGAGCAGGCACTTGGACAGCTCAAGGATTTACAGGCCGACCAAAGAAATTACACAAACGTTTATCTGGACTTGGAGTCAGATGAGACAAGTGTGAGACAGCAAGAACACCGGCACTTACTGAAAGAGCCCAATGAGTTGGGTTTGGGGTTTTTTTTTTTCCCCTCTTAATTAGTTTGTGTCATTTAGGGACAAAGCCTACTTGGAGGTTTAGGAGGAGTTCAGAGAGCTTTGCAGAAGAATCCAGTGAAGCCACATCTAGGCTGCGGTGCTCCCCACCAGCAGGGATCTCTGGCAAAGCACTTGGCAGGAAGTAGCTGCTCTGGAAGCTGCGTTTACACAAACTTCCCAGAGCAGAGCTGTCTGGACAAAACACTACCGTATTCTGCCAACAGAGAAAAATCAGCGACTCTGGCAGAGCCCAGCGTCTGCGTGGCAGCACTCCAAGAGCAGATCCACCTACTGATGAGAAGGAGCACATCAATATAATGGAGGGGGTTTTTTTCTTCCCAAGAAGGGAGGAAAATGCCTGCCAAAATAAGCTTGCCAAGTGGCCAGCAGAACAAAAATCAGAGAAAGGCTTGCAGATTTTCCAAACCTAAGCATGCAAAGGATCACCCCACTCATTTATTGCTTATTTTTCATTAGCATAGGGACTCAAAAACCAGTAACCCAACCAAAACGATCACGAAGGGGGAAAAGAATACATAAGGAGGACTAACAGGAGGACGCTTCTCTGAAGACAAGGGAGTGAGGGCATTATTTTAGATGTCCAAGCCAGGAAGAGCACTGCCGTACATACAGCCCATTCTCCTTGCACGCACAGCATCACCCCTGTAAGCCAAGCCCTGCTCCCCACGGAACCACGGACACAGCTCTGGGATCCCAAACTTACCCTTCTTTGCTTCCATCAGCTAATAACCCATCAGGGATTTCCACAAAGAGGCTCTGATTAGAGAGCACTGCATCCCAGGAAGAGGTCTTCACCTCTGTGACCTTGTAGTGGAAGTGGACAATATGAGGCTTCCCTTCGTGCACTGGTACGTCTTGGTTAACAGTGATCTTCTCATCCTGCACAGGGGAGGGAGGAGAGCTCATGAAATATGCATTAGGGTTAAAAGAAAACTATCTGTAAGATTGTAGACCAAAAAAAAAAAAAAAGTAAGAGACCGCACTTAAGCGAGCATGCAAAGGGACTGCATGCAGGGGGAGCACCCTCCTGGAAAAAGGCCGGCCCCTGCAGACTGGTGTGTGTCCAGAGGTTCAGCCTAGCAATAAAATTCACCACAGCTTATGAAGGTATGCAGGGTCAGCTGCAAGCTTACACCTGAGCCTCAGCACTCTAAACAAGTAAGTGGTTAACCGCTATTGTTCTGAACTACCTGTATTTTCCAGAATACCTTGCTTTTATTCTAATCCAATACAAAAATAAAAAGCAAAAAAAAAAAAAAAAAAAGTCAAGTCCTACATGCTGAGCAGCCAGGGGAATAGAACTAGAGAGATGCGAATGCAAAATAAATGGTATTGCAGTTGTACCAAGAGGAACATTCTACTTTTCCTTTCCCCTTCCATGGGCTTGGGACACACCACAATGCATACTCAGACCTCAAGTGATTTTCTAGTCACACTTCCCTATTTAAGGGAATACAGATTTGAGGATTTACATTATACTAATTTGCTGGGTAGCCAGGGTCCCTTCATTCACTGCAGGTCCCAGCCCCGCCTTCGAAGGGCGGTTCACAAACTGCCCTTCAAAAAAAGGCAACCTGAACTGATGAGCTGGGAGAGCCTCTGCTGCCCCAGCCTGACCAGTTTTCATCATCTCCCCAGTCCCCACCACAGTCATCTCATTTAAGGGATGACCACAAAGTGCTCTCCCAGATTTTACAACCAACCGGTATGGCAAACAGTTTGCCTCCTGGGATAAGGGAGGAAAATACATAGCACAGAGAGAATCCCCAAACAGACAGAAGCTGCACGGATTTGAAGATTGTGACGAGGTCTTTTTCCAGAGACCGCAAACATACATGTCCCTCTCCAGCGCTACTCTAACTAGAATGCCAAGCATGCAGATCAACTCAGATTCAGCTCAGCAGTTCCTAGAAAACAATTCCGTGGCTAAAACTCCATTCCTCCTCCTCACAGTTGGCTTGCCCGATAATGGTTTCCACGGTTCGCTGCAAAGAGCCCCAATGAAACGGCAAAGGTTCCCGCATTAACATTGTCAAGTGCAGCGGAAGCGAAACCGTTCCCATCTGCTTGGTTACAGGCTCACGCATCCCCATTCTCTCATGTTTACAAAGTCACCTGCGCAGCTCTGAAGGGCAGAAGTAAACTGGATAATACAAATCATGTCTGCTCCATTCCCGAGTCACAGGAACAACAGGGAAAGCCATGTACCCCCCTCTTATCAAGGGCATCAACAGGCAGGGTGGGAGGTGGTTTACTCCATCAGGTCATTAGGCGAGTGACCACCCAGCCTCCGGGCATTTTATTGTATCAGGGTGATTAATTCAGCAGCTGACACTGAATTCTGATCTGCTGACGATCAGCTGGATCAACAACGAGAAAAGTGACATGGCTGCAGGAAGAGAGCACCTCACCAGGCAAGGTTTGTGGTGGCACATGCTCATCTCTGACCATGACGCACGCAGGCAGCCAGTACAGCACAGAAAACCAAGTCCGGTTTGGATCTGCAGTGGAGCAACGTTTGCAAGACGGGCAGTACAAACACACTGGCAGCCCAGCAAGAGGGCAGAAGACTCCTCAGTATCGCTGCTTTTCAAGCAGGTGTTTTCTTGTAGGTCTTTTAAGCTATTAAGGTACAAGCACTGCTGCAAGACCAGCAGTTCAGCAAAAACATCTCCGAGACCTTTTCTAGGCTCCTCAAACGTGTCCCCCGGTGCCTTAATTCTTATTACCATGTGTATTAAAATAGATCCCTCTTGCTTTGACCGTTGTGACAAGGAAGAAGCCATCGAGCATGAATAAGTAACACCGCATGCACATCAGGAACTGCCTGGCATAGGTAACTGGAGCAGAGGAAGCTGAGTTTGTTTAAAGCCCACAAAGCTTAGCTGAAAAACAAGTTTACACTTCATCAGAACAAATATCCTGTAGGAAATAAGTTTATTTATCAAGTTTGAAAGAAGTTTTTTGTGGCTGCGCCTGCTGTCGGATTTTGCTAGTTCTGAGCCAAGCTGCTCAAGTTAGATCAGACCGCTGCCAATAAAGCCACCACAGAGCCAGCGGCAAGAGTCAGGCTGGAGCCCAGCAACAGCTCCATGCTACAGAGGTGTCTTTTAAAAAAAAAAACAAAAAAAACAAAAAAAACCAAAACGAAACCCCAAGGGGTTATATACACACATCCTTCACCAGTGACTTTACAGGAGACTTCTACAATTGTTACTGTGCAAAAACTGTCTGTGTTTCAGAAAAGGTCCTTCTCTCAAGAGAAGCTCACAGATGCTTCTTTTCTTATGCTTCACAAAAAGTGAAGCAGGGTGAGGAAGTTGAGAAAAGCAGGCTGGGACTGACACGTTGGAGGGGGAGGCACATGCATGCATTTCTGCAGAAAGACTGGCAGGAGCCTGCAATAGGAGGGGAAAAGCTTTCCAAGCCTTCTGGCTTAGCCCTTCTGTCACCAGAAGTTCTGCCCCGCACTCCAAACCAAGCGAGGTTTTGAGGTTTTTCCACTTAAAAGCTCCCTAATGCTACAGCCCGTGACCCAGAAGCAGCATAACCGTGGGGATTAAGAGAACCAGTTCCCCCGGTTCAGTGGGAATGTCATTTACACAGCCTGTCTTGGGCAGCCCGTGTTTTATTTCTAGGCATCAAAATAGAGACAGCAAGATGCTGGGGAGAGAAAAGCGGTTCCTGTGACATAGCAGCCCAGAATTCTTTGGAAGCTGCTCAAAGCAAAATCCTGTTTATGCAACAAATGTTCAGGTTTAGTTCAGCCCTGCGAAATCCCCCCCCCCATGCTATTGTGGGAGGGAGAAAAAAAAAAACCCAAACCAAAACCCCCCCACACACCAGGCTATCTTTTATGCACAGCTGCCTAAACCACCGGCTCTCCAGCCCTCGGCTCCATTTCAGCGAAGTAAAGCCATAAGGACCAGCCTCCACTCGGTTACAATTCATTGAGCACGAGATTTTCCAGCCCAGCTCCGCTCCTCAGATGACCTGAGAAGGACGGGGAGGCCCCTATGTGCTGGCAGCATAAGAAGGAAGGATGTTATGCTCCACCATGGCCAAGCGACTTGAGAAACCTGTGTAAGCAGCCTACTGTTGGCACGTGCTACACCTGCAGCCTCCTGCCAAGTTTGCGAGCCAGAGCACGTCTGTCCGCACAAAGCCCATCCTGGCTGTGCAGCGCCAACATGGCTGATCAGCTATTGCATTTCCAGCTCAAATAAAGCTCCCCTGATGAACGGACAAGTATAAAGTCTCTCAACACAAAAATCCCAACCACTATAGGGAGCCCCAGACACTTAATTTACAGCGCGGCTGTACACGAGCCCTGTGCCGTGTACTCCAAAGGAGGCAGGCTCATTCAGAAAGGTCGTGCCTTGAACTAGAACAGCTGATGCATCTGGAAAAAGTACTTAATTTTTGGGTCCAGATGGCTTTCCAGGTCACGCTGAAGCTTGCTGGCTGAAAAGCTCAGCCTGATGTTAACTACAGCACCGCTAGACTGAGTGGGCAACAGAGAGGGGCGGGGAGGGTCCCAGAAATCTCTAAGGCCGGACTTCAAACCACTGGGAAACGCAGCCCGCTCTGCTCTGGAATGAGCTATGAAGGGGCTGATTTTCTGACAGATTCTGCTAGGTTTTGTCAGCAGTAAACCCAGCAAGAATTGTATCCGTATTTCTGGGATGCTGCTATCTTGATAACAGCCCTGCAGGCAGCAACCCCTGCCTACACACCGCTGAAAAAAGCTTCGGCGCTAATTCAAGGCCACACTGAAATCAAACACTTCAAAGCCTCCAAACTATGGTTCTTTCCACCAGCATCTCCTCCGCATTGAGCCCATTTTCTGCCTCCAGGCCTCACCTGGTGCATACCAAGGCTTGGCAAAGCTGGCCTGCAGGAATTCAAGTGGCAGGGTCCCCTAGTCCTCATCCCCTCCCACCCAGAGGGAATTTATTTGTCCTGAACCCCTCCTGAAGCTATTTATGCATCTCCGTTACCTGCCAGGAAGCCTGTTGCGCTCTGCTGCTTCTTGGGATTTCACACCCCTCTAACATCGGTGACAATTCAACTCCACAGCATTAAACTGATTGTTACGTTATTATTAGGAGGCTGTGGAGGTTGACGTTTATTCATGAGGTAAATGGGCGAGGCACATGCTAAAAACTCACCAAGGCCACATAAAAGAAAACTCCTCTGAAAGCAGCTGTAAGGTCTCTGATTCTCTTGGGAATTTCAAGAGGAGGCTTTGGTAGCTGTGACCCACAAGGGCCTGTATCTTTTCGTCCTGTTAAGCCTGTGTGCCTGCCACGTGGTAATTAAAAATCAAGTCTAACATCTATGACAACACTCCTGTCTGAACAGCCAAATTTGCAAGCTGAGCACAAATCCGGGCTACCTCATCTGGCAGCACTGTACTCCCTGCCTTGTGGGAAAGCTGCCCCTGCCCCAGCAGGGAGGCAGATGCATGCCACCATGGCAAGAAGTTGCATGAGTGCCAATTAATTACTCTACAGCAAGGAACAGCCAGCTCTCCTCATTTGAAAGGAGAGGTCCCGTAGAACAAAGAGGGCAAAAAAAAAAGGAGAACTACATGGATCCACGTGCTCCTCAGCAAGTCTGCCACAAAGCCTTCCTGACCTCACCCTCATCCCATGCACGTGTTCTAGAAACTTCCCTATCTGTGAGGTGGTCGGCCATCTTGTCCTTTTGCGAAGTCAGGAGTCACTCCATAGGTTGATTCAGGCAGCTCCCAGGCCCCAACAGCTTTACCTTCCACACAGGAAGGAGCTTATCAACCATTCTCTCTGCACTTCACCTTTCTGCTTCCCGCTTCCACTTTGTGCAAGACACTGGAGAAGCCATTTCATGTTTTGATAACGCTGGCTCTGCATACAACAGCAGAGACAGACCTCTGGGAACAAGGCTAGCGAGTTTTTTGCTGCACACCTTTGAGAAAAGGTCTTTCATTTCTTAATAAACAAGGGATATTTAAGCGGGAGAGCCACCGCCTGCAGCAAACCGATCTGCCAACAGGGCTGCTGAAAAATTAACTGTTCTCCCAGTTATTGCCTTGGAGTTGTTTGCATTTATTCCCATCAGACCGCAAAAGGAACCGAACACATTTGCAACATGGGTACAGGTCATTATTTAGACGTCAGATCTTTCTCACCTTATATATCAGAGCTGAAAGAGAAGGATCCCTGCTACCCCCTCGCCCACCGGGGATCTTCGACAGTGGGTGAGGGGCATCAGGAGCACCACAGAGGCCCTGGAACAATGTGCCTGCAGCACTGCAGCTGGGGACAGTTACTCAAAGGTAAAATACTACTGCAAGAAAAAAAAGAGAGAACACCAGGTTACATTAGCAGGGATCACATTTCAGCTGCTGTGGCTCCTCATGACCCCACACCACTCATATCCCTGCTTCTCCACAGCACGTCAGAGGCAGCTATCAGGGCTTTACAGAGCCCGGACATCCACGTTACAAACACTCGCTGCCCAAGTTGTATCGGAAACCAGCGGTTAGAAGTGGAGGAGTGGCTGTGCAGCCCAGAGCCTGGAGAGAGTGCTGAGCAACCTCATGCTAATAAGGGACACCTGGCAGACCACCAGCAGCAGATGGCTGGAAACGCATGACCAGATGAGCACACGTTTTCTATAGACAAATATCTACAAATAGATCAACAGGACCCAGAAGGAAGAGGCTTAAGTTTCACGTTTGCAAAACGAGGAGGAGTGAAAGGGCTGGTTCCTCAGGTATCTTCCAACACGCTCTGCAACGTCTGAGTTGATGTTTTCACATGCAAATAGAACACCATAGAAGCATCCTTCAGAGCAGCCTTAAAAATTACCGGTTCACCCCACAGATCTACTTTTAAAAGCAAGAAAACAAGTTTCCCCTGCAGTTTCCAAGTTTGTTTGGCTGTCCTACACGCAGTCTTCCAGGATCACTTTGAACGCAGGCTTTGATATCTGCCCAGCTTTTGGGAACTTTACGAAAGCAAACCATTTTATTTCTGGAGCGTTGCTCCCTTTATCAGAACCACAAAAGCCCTTTGCTGAGGCACGGCACAGCAGCGGTATTCCACTCACGAAGCCTGCAAGAAAGCAATGCAGAGAAACCAGTCGCTCCCCATCGTCCCCATTATGAAACATGCCAGCTATGTAAACAGCACCACAGGGGAGCATGAAGATTTTCACTAAACACACGGAGCGAGGAACAGGGCTATAAGGGGCAGGCTCTGTAGATGTATCGACAACTTACTGCCTGTCCTAGAACTTCTCACCTGAGCTGGTCCCAAGGCAGTGGTTTTCCACTCTAATCCCTCTCCAGGAGGGAGACAGGCTTAAGGATCCAAAGACCAAGTACCGAGCTGCACTAGCAGAATCGCCTGAACCGCCTATACAGCATGCTAGAGCGTATACCGGACTGCAGTCGAACCACTGAAATGTGGCACTTCTGCACGCCAAAAACCAACTTGCAACCACCATTACGACGCAGGCAGAATTTGCCAAGACCTTGGCTTGCCATCTCATACCAAAATAATCTTGCTACAGGAAACACAAATATTCTTCCTCCACATATTTCCTCCTTCTCCAGGTTCGCGAGAGTGGGCTCTCCAGCAGCGTTCCCATGCGCCATGGCCCTACAGCAGACCCTGCTTGGAAAAAAGGCTGTTTAAATGCACCGGGGGAAAAGATACTAAGCAGTCGTGCTGGAGATGTCTCAGGGCAAACCCATTTTGCACACAGGCTCAGTTTCACGTTAATACAGTTCATCCTCACGGCAGGACTGGGGCTATCAATGGACCAGTGTGTATTCAGTAGTAGTGGATGTCAAGAGGCATGACAAAGCACTTTGCTGTGCCATTCCCCACCCCCAGAAAGCTGTTGGCAGCTTTGTTATTCCCTTCCCTCCTCCCTCACCCCCAGCCAACAATGTACTGTTGATAGCTCACTCCAACTTGCGGCTAAGGCATCAAGAAGCTGGATAATGAAGTGTAATTGGGGGGGGGGAAGAGAGAGAGGCAGTAGTTTTCATGCAAAGCAGTTCACGACACTTCCCAGTTTTGCTTCCTCTGGCACACGCAGAAGTCAAGACACAAGATCCCTTCAGCCGCTGAGCCCTGCCTGCGGCGCTGGGGCTTCACCTAGCCCAGACCTGCAGGCCACCATGATCCTCCCCCAAAACTTCGCAGCGGCAGCCAGCAAGGGTCCAGAGAGCAGCACACACAGGGCAGTGCCGGGGAGCAAGTAGGCACATCAAAAGGGGTTTTGCTTCCTCCAGATGTGCGTTACCACCTTAGGAAGAAGTTCGTGCAAAGCACCTGACAAAGTCTTAATCCTCGATGCATCCACACGCAACTCCGCTCCCTAAGGCCTGCTTATAGCTTAAAAATTAGGATTGCCCTCCCTTCTAGCCTCTCTTCTCTTCTGAGAAGCTGCTTCCCAGCAGCTTGGTTTAGATTAAGATATATTTAGATCAGAGGGCCTTTCCCTGAAGAAACTCTCAATCAAGCAAAAGCTTCTCGAGCAAATCCCACTTGAAACAGGAGCTGGAAGCAAGCGTACGCTTTCAGCCAGTGGGTGTAATTTTAACTCGCTAAGCTTACAGTGATCTCAACCCCATGCCCTATCCCTGGGAAGTGCAAAGGACAACTCCTCAACTTTTGAACCCCGCCACGGCCATTCCGCAACAGCCCTCGCACCTGAAACCCCAGGCCAGCACTACTTTCAGTCCGCAACAACAACCAGGGCCTTGGGGTCTAGAAAGCTGCACATTTTCTTGTGTTTTTGGAGGGGGTTTATTTGCACTCAATGCTGGGGCCTGACAGAAGGATCCAGGCAGCTCCCTTAACGTTCTAGGAACAAAGTTTTTTTTGTTTGTTTTCTTTACCCCCCCGTTTTTAAAACAGGCTCTGAAGATGTGGTTGCACTTAGCCCACAAAAATAAGATATTATGCTGCCAGCCACTGCAAATCATATATTAAGGAACCTGATTTGAGGAGCATCTGGTAAATAACCATCTGACGAGCATGGCAAAGTGCAAGCATCTACCCTACTCGCAGCTGCCAAGGAGCAAGGCAGGCTTATACACATCCTCCGGATGCTTATCTGTGCTGTGCCATAGAGGCTCAGGAAAAGATACTTTTCAGACTCTAAACAAGAAACAGACACAGAAGATAATGTGGTCAGCTGAGAAAAATAACCGCAAAGTAGGGGTAAGTTCATGCCCACTGGTAAGGAACCTGCCAGGAGGAAAAAAAAAAAAAAAAAAAGAAAAAAAAATAATAATCACCTTTTCCTGGGGATGCGCGGGAACTACAGGAAGGGAGGGCACAAACCCTCCTCGGCGTTAAGGGCTTATTAGCAAGGGGTGCTCAGACACTCGCTACTGAGGGGGCCGCCCTCCCAAATCCGCATCCGCGTCCCCATCCCCCAGGACCCGGCCCCGCCGCGCCCAGCCACCCGCCCCGGGGCCTCCCCGCACGGAGGAGGGACGCCCCAACATGGATTTTAACGGGGAACGGCGGAGAGGGCCCCCCGTCCCCGCTCCCTCCCACCTTCCTCCGCCGGCACCGCTGCCTCAGCGCCCGCTCGCGCCCCAGGCCCGGTCGCCGCCGCTCTGAGGGGCGAGGAAGGCCGCGGCGGGGTGGGCTCAGCAGTGCGGGGAAGGTGGAGACCGCGCCGCCCCACACCTGTCCTGGGTGTTTATCATCCTCGGCTCGGCTGGCGCTGGCTCCGACTCGGCTGGGTCCACCCGCTCCGCTTCGCTCGCCACCGCGCTCCGACTGACCCCGCTGGCCCGCGCCCGGCCCCGCCCCCCGAGCCGCGCCGCGCGCCGCCGAGCCCCGGCCCCGCCCCCTCCGGGGGCGCGCCGTGCAGCCTGGGAAACCACCGCCCCAAACAAAGGCGCGCGCCGCGCCGTGCCATGCCTACCCGGCGCGCAGGCGCCACGCGCCCACCCCTCCGTCCTCTCCGCCAGCCGCCGCTTGGGGACCGTTGTGGGCCGTGGGGGACCGCTGGGGACCACTGAGGGCCCCGTTGGGGGCCGTTGAGGGCCACTGGGAAACATTGGGCCCCGTTGGGGGCTGCCAGGTCTTGAGGGGGTCCCCCCACCTCCTGTGGAGACTCCACTGGGTCCCGAGGGGCTGCTGGCTCACAGGTGATGGGAGCCCACAGACTGGGCCTAGGAGAGCTGTGGGCCTGCAGGCTGGGCGGGGTAGCGCAGCCTTCCACAGCGGGGTGGGGAGCAGGTGGCCTGCAGCTGTGAGGAAAGATGAGAAGCAGCAAGGCCATGGTGGGAAACTGCATTGTTTCTTGTAGTGGGAGAGGCCTGGGGCCCTAAGACTGGCAGCTTTCTGGACAAGTTTTGGCTCCTTGTTAAAGTGGTGGGAGAAGAGGTTTGGGGGCAGCGAGACTGAGTAATGAACAGCTGGGCTCTGGGGGTGCCACTACAGAACAAGCTGCTGTCTCTGATGCATGATATCCTGCTTAAAGTACGATGCTAGCCTTTAAAAACCGGCCTGGGGAACTACAGCCCTGATGAGCTTGAATAAGGAAGAGAGGATGAATATGTGGATAACAGGATGCTGAGCTGCCCATGGCAAGAGGCTCATGATGAGTGGTGTACCCCTAAGGGAAAGGCAGCAGCAGTCACCCGGTCAATGACAAGGAGCCTGGAGAACCAGGCAAGTGTGTGTAAGCTGTGGGATTTGGTCCTGCAGGGCTTGGCAGTCATTGAGCCTTCACGTGAGCCAAGAAACCATCTGGAAGAGAAGTTCTCGAGACCCTTCAGACGCAAGCCCTGCAAGTCAGACTTCTGGGGAACTCTCACGCCTACTTGCCCCACCTCAATGCTGTCCATCTGTTCACAGCACATCAGAGAACACAGGCCTGACCCAGAGCAGGAGCGGAGCAGGCTCCTGAGTGATGACATACATGGCAGCCCAAGGCATGATGGCCGTGGTGAGCTCCCAGGCTCCGGGATCTGAGAGGCAGCCCTTGGCCTGAGCTTCCTGGTTCCCAGCATGGCGATGCTAGCCTTCGCTCAGCAGGAAGTGACCAGCTGTTCTTGCAGAAAGCTGGATGCTGGCCAGAGCCCAAGTTCAAACAGAGCCCGTTAAATGGCCTTGTCCCCCTTCCTCCATGTTTAAAGCCCTGCTTGCAGCCGTAATTCTATTTATAATACCCAGGAAAAGCGAGCTGAGACTTTCCCACAGTGCCGGCTTCTCAGGCGATTGTTGTTCGGGAAGCTAGATTGTACACAGTATTATTTTTTATCCCCCCGGGAAGGTGTTGTGTGTGGTTTGTTGTTTTTTTGTTTGCATGTCACTCCATGTCCCCATCTGTGCTGAGGAAAGTTTTGCAAAGCACAAGGTCTCTGGCTGCTGTTCGTGGCTCTGGAATGCTTTGCCAAGGTGCTGGTGGTTCAGGCATCTCTGCCTGCGTGCCCCTGTTGGGGAGAGTGGTGGCTAATCTCCTAATAGCCCTAGGAGCCCCCATCATGTCACTTGCTTGCTCTCTGCCTCGGTGTCCCCTGTGTGCGGAGGAGGGAAGGTGATAATCCTGCTCGGGGAAACGGGCTCATCGTTACTGCCCATCCTGGGGTTTCAGCAATGAGAAGTACCATTGCACCATCGTTTTGGGGTGGCACAGAGAGGCTGTATGAGACTGAGCGTGATGACCAGGTTGCGGTGTCACTGTTCGTTGGGGTATTGCTGCCAGACAAGTCCAGCGGGCACTTTTTTTTTTTTTTGCCTTTCTTGGCCATGCGAGGCCGTTCCTTGCATGGGGAGCTGCTGTGGGATATTCTGGGCAGGCTCCGGGCGTGGCCAGGCTGTGGCAGCTCTTTGCTGCTCCTGCCCTCCGCCAGCTCCCGACAAGCACCCACAGGCCCTGCACCTCCCAAGCAGGCAGGTATTTCACAGAGCGACGGAACACCCTGCTTAGACTCTGATTCCAGCAGAGAGAACACCCTGCCTGTCCTCTCCTTAGGCACTTGTCACATGGTAACGCTGCCTGCAGCACTTGCGGCCCTGCACCCCTTTCGTTCTCGGGAGCCCAGGGGGGCAATTCTGCTGCCCCTTGTTTGCTGCCCTCCTGATAAGTGGTGAGGCTCTCCCAGGCGCCATCACCCTTCTCCCCCTGATCTGTTGCCCTTCTCTCCTTTTTTATTTCTCAAATAAAAAATGTTTGCAGGCAGCTTCCCAGCTCCGAGAGCTCCGCGTGTGATTTTAGCCCAGTACCCCAAGCGGCAGCCCAGCAGAGCTCTGGCTGTTTCTCCAGTGCTGCCAGCGCTGCATCACGCCTTTGCAAAATCTCTTCTGCCATGTCCTCTCCTGGCCTGGAAATGGTTTTATTGCCCTGCCCAGGGTTTTGGCAAGAGAAGTGCTGTTGTGCCAGGTTTTTGGATGGGGTGGGTTTTTTTGCTACAGCCAGTCTGTAGGTGCTGTAGGACGGGCACCTGTGAATGGCTTTGCTATTTGCTGCACCAGGTTTTGGGTTGATTATCCAAAATTCTAGGTGTGGAACAGACAATGTCTGCAACCTTTCTGTTTTAGAGGCTTGCAATGTTAGTTGTGCATGTCCTTAATATCATGGTTAATTGTGGGCTATGTAGCTCTGAAACAATACTTCCATCAGGACAAACTACGGAGAGAAGTGATGCAGTTTTTCCCAGCTGGGTGATGGAGGCCCGGAGCTCTAGAGCCAGTGACCACACGTGGGCTGGGGCCCAGCAGGCAGGTAGCCCAGCTTCTTGGAGCTGCCTGCGCCGAGATGGAAAACACTAGATGGAGACAGGCGAGGACAAGACAACAGGAGGACAACTGCTCAATCACAGCCGCCTTGCGTGTGGGACTGACAGCAGAGATGCTGCCCAGATGTCCGGGGCCACGGAGGAAAGCGGGGTCCCTGCGGGACGGGCCCTCTCTCAAACGTTTGCTCTGTGCTCTTCCTTGGCTGTGGTCCTGGCTGCACTGTCCTTGCCTTTGTGTGAGAAACAGCCAGAAGTGAGTTCACCCGCTCGACCGGCTCCATGGCAATGCAGTCGCAGGGTCTCTCACTGACCTCACAGCGATGTGGCTGCTTGGATAAGGAAAATAGTGCTGTTGCAGAGGCCGTTGTACCAGGGAAGCGGCGGGCTGTAGCCCTTCCCTGTGCTTGTTCCCCCCCAGCGAGTACCACATGCCTGTGCCCTCCCCGTTGGAGCGAAGCACAGCTGGCGTTGGGGTGCATGGTGGGTGCTGCGTCCATCCAGAGCCTCAGATGCAGCTCCTCGGTGCCTACAGGAGCGCTGCGTAGCTGGCTGTGTTCTGAAAGGTGTTGCCTAATGGAAAACACTTCCAGACAGGGGTTTCAAAATAAAGACAGAAAAGGTTTGGTAGCTTTATACGTAATTAATACCTGTAGTTATTTAAAAACATCTTTAGAAACGTGTCATTCAGAACTTCCTAGCATATATGGGAACGTAATTATGTTTTTGACAGCAGCCTTTTCATCCCCTGTTCTATGATTGGGTTTTTGTTTTTTGTTTTTAACATGAGGATCTTGTTTTGCTAGGGGAAAAATAAAAATGAACACTGCCAGGGAATTTTGTTTTCATACCTTGGTCCTCCCAGCCCAGCTGCCAGCTCGGTCTTCCTGTGCTGACATGTCCATATCGCGTTACAGCCGTAGCAGCACCGCCAGGGTTCCTGGGATTTTGGCTCCCTGTGTTTCTAGGTGAACCATGGATAAATTCCCTAGAGCCAGGCTGGAATCGTGTCTTGAGGTTTTCCTGCCAGTATGCAGGTGGGATGAGGAGCTGGATGATGTCAGGGGGATGAGAACTGGTGATTTGGCACTGCAAGATGGGTCTGTCATGGACCTGGGTGTCACTGACAAGCCCTGCGCTCTGGGACGATGCTTTGGGCTGGCGGCAACACCTCTGCAGATGCTAGAGAGGGCTCTACTGGGACGGGCACAGGGTGAGATGCTGCTGCAAAAGATGTGCCAGAGCGAGTCCCTAACAAACCTGCCATCCCACCAAGCACAGAGCGTTGGGATGTGTTGCCCTGCAGAGGCGGCTAGGGGTTTTACTGGCAAACACTGGAAATAAAGGTGGTCCCTCCGCCCATGATCTCCTGGCATAACAGAACCTGGGAATGGGGTGTGATGGAAAAAGTAAGCCGTGAAGTACAAAGCCTAAAGCAAAGACGAGAACGTGTAGGTGAGAGGTTCAGGCATGCGGCTCCCAGCTTGAGCCCAGCCGAGAGCTGGCAGCAATGCCTACCTGTGGGAGCAGCGCTCCCAGCAGAGGTTAGCTCAGGAGGTCACCTCTTTCTCGGTCAAAATAAATGCTCCCGTGTTTTCCTGCCTCTGTTTCCCCCAAAGGAGGCTTCTTCTCTGCGTCGTCCCTGCTCCTCTGCACCCAGAGCTCTTTTCCTTGGCTGCTGATGGAGTAGGATGCAGCCCCAGGACATGGCCAAGCCTCCCAGTGCAGGTGGGTGGCACCAAGAGACAAAAAAGGGGAAAATCTGAGGACAAATTGGTAAAAAAGAGCATGCAGGAAAGCATGCAGATGGCAAGGAGGTGTCTTGCTGCTGGCATGTTGCACATCTGAATCCACCTAGGTCTTTATATTGATTTTTGTAAAAGCTCTTTCAACTCTTTTTACAGTGAGCTCATCCTTTCTGGCACATCTCTGCTCCCTTGTTCTTTTACTACAGGCACGGCAGGTTTCACCTCTCTTTAGTCATCTGCATGTGAACCGGGAACAGGCAGCTCTGCTTGTTGTCCCTGGAGAAAAACAGTTACCTTCAGGGTGTCTTGTCTTGACTCCTTTTAGATGCTGCGTGAAGATGGGATGAATGGAGCTGGAGGTGTTTCTGATGGAGCTGCCTGGACTTAGCCAAGATGTGGCCCGTGTACTGCCTCTATGCAACAGGACTTGCTCGGAAGCTGATTTTACTTTTCTGTGTGGTTTCAGTGGTTCGGGACACGTTCCCGTGAATGGCAATGGGGTTGTGGCAAAGGATGTCTGAGCAGTGTGTCAGCATGCAAAGGCACGATGATGATGGGAACTGCTGCTAGTCCAGCAAAAAATCTGAAAGGTGTCTTGGAGTTGCATTTTTAAGACCACAAGCTGACTGCATATTGCAAGGACAGTCTGAAAACTAAAGCCTTGCATCTGCTCGTGGCATTTCTTAGTACCTGAGTGATGCTGCTTAGAAATTTCACATGACAAGAAGTCAGAACTATGTCTTGTGGGAGCTTGTTTTGTATCATTTCTCTTAACCTATGGCTATACCATAAGCTAAGAAATCTCGGAAAGGACGTCTGGAGTCCCTGCAGGTCTGAAATCCTTAATGGGCTGCCTCAAAACTCCTGAAGCAGAGGGTGCATGGTGGTGAGGTGTCACGGGCAGCACAGTAAACCTTGCTCTCCCATTGTCTTGCAGCGTGGATTTAAGCAGACTGAGCCTTGGAGTGGGTCCTTTGGGTCTGACACCCAGGTTTTGATCCCGTCCTCCTGCGAGGCCCCCCCACACCAATGTGTTTGGGGACAGGTCTTGGGGATGCTGTGCAGCGGCACTGGGTGCCTCAGCGTGCTCATTCCCACAGGGCAGCGCTGGTGGATCAGAGCTGAGGATTCACTTGCCTGCGGAGCGCCTGTTTGCTGACACCTCTCAAGCTGGCGGTGAAGACGTTGGAAACGAAGAACTGAGAAGCTCAAGGACCTGTCCAGGCAAAACACCTCCTCTATTTGCTTTAATAATTTTGTTTTTCTCAATCCTACACCCCCATAATAATGTGTCCATGCCTGTTTCAATGCGCTGGATCAGTCAGAGGCTTCAGCTGAGGTCTAGTATCCAGATATGTCTAGAAACTGATCCTGCCTCTGTCTCATCCTCTGGAAGAGGAAATGTTGTTCCTCTCTTTCTGTGCCGTATGTGCAAATATGGACTTCGCCACCTGGGTTTGGGGATGCTTGCCCTGCAAAAACCCCAAACCTGCGTGCTTGGATCTGCCTCTTCCGCCGCTCTCTGCGCATGCGAGACTTCTGCTCGGCGTGTGTCTGTTCCTGTGCAGTCAGATTTGTAAAGTTCATGTTTTCGCAGCCCCGCAGGAATTTGCAGCCTCAGTGAAATTGCTGGGGGCTCCCTGCTGAGGCTGGCTGGGTGTTAGCCCTCCCGATCTTTTGCAAACAGAGCCAAAGAGCTGATGGAAGACAATTTTTCTGCCAAGTTGCCTGCCTTGCTCGCGGCCTGGGAGCCGAAGCATGGATTCTGGCTCTTCTCTGCAGCCGTCGCACGTTAACCGTAAGCCAGGGTGCTGCTAGCCCTCAAGTTGCCAATTTTCTGGAGATGAGCTCCTTTATATTTTCCAAATAGCATTAAAACTGTTCTCTGGATAGTTTTATTATGAATGTACCTAGGTGCTGGTCTCCTAGGAGGTTGTGGTTCTTTATGGTCTAATGGATGTTTTCCTAAGAGATGCAGGTCAGTTATTTATTCGCAATATGGACAGCTAAATTGCTTCATACTATATAAACTTAAAAACCTTTCCTTTAGGGATGGGATAAAACCCTTTCCTTTCCATTGGCTGTTTCAGACCCACCAAATACACCTTTCCCCAGTGATTTAAAGTTGCTGTATTCTGGTTTCTTAGATGTGATTTAATTTACTGTTAGAAAATGACAACCTTTATTCAAAACAACCCTGGAAGTCACTTTTTGGGCCCACAGAGAGGGATAAATGTCTTGGGTTCTGGAGGAGTTGAATGTTTAACTTGGCAGGTGGATGGAGGGCAGTTGGTGAGAAGAATGAGAACAATGCCATGAGCTCTTTTCTGACCGCGGTCTGTACTGTCTTTGTAAAAGACTCAACAGTTAGATCACCTGTAACTGGTATCAAACTGGTAGGAAGGAAGTAAAATCTGGGTTTCTCCCTTTTAAGATAGATGATGAATGCCTTGTTTTTTGTCTTGCAGGGAAGACTGCAAACCCTTTTGGGGGGTTGTCACCACATGTCCGGAGCATGCCAGGTGGGATGCACACCCACGTGGAAGCAGGGAACACAGATGGGAAGGCTTCGTGTGCCCACAAGGTGACAGAGGAGGACCTCCAGCGTGTTTCTTTTGTTCACAGAGCACCCGTGAATGTTTGTGGGTGCCTGAGGTGGCGCCCTCTGCTCTTGCGTCTGCCTGACAGGCAGCGCCTGCCCTGTCTCGTGCAAGTGCTCTCGCTGGCAGGTTCGCTCCAGGGGTATGTGCTGCCTATTGTTTTCCATCATTGTTATAACAGCAATGGAAAATGGGGTGAGGGTTTGTTAGTTCAGAACATGTCCAGATGCCAAACTTTTTCATACCGATTACTTTGCAGTTCTCCTTGTTCCAGGGAAGTGTTATTTGAACGCAGCTTTGCACAAAGAATGGAGGGAGGAAAGAAACAAGAGGGAGACAGGAAAAGGGCCTCCCTGGGCTCCGTGCAGCTCTACTTGCAATTTGGGACAGAAACACCTTTGTGTTGCAGGTGACTCCAGCTGGATTCATCCCAGTGTGTCAGCCACTGAGCAGCGTCCCTGAGAAACCAAATGCCTTTGTTCAAGACCCCACAGCTAAAAACATTTCCAGAGATCTCTCTGCTTCAGGAGACCCAAGCCAGGTGCAGGGCTGGGCTGTAGTGCTGGTGGCTTTGTGTAGAGGGGCAGCCTGCCCTCCTTGGGCCTCCAGTTCCAGCCACCAAGCGAGCCCAAGCTCGGGAAAGGTCTAAACGGTTTTGCAAGAAACTTGAGAAAATGATCTGAGGGCTGGAGCACCTCTCTTATGATGACAGGCTGAGGGATTTGGGCTGTTCAGCCTGGAGAAGAGAAGGCTGCGGGGAGACCTGATTGTGGCCTTTCAGTACCTAAAGGGGGCCCATAGGAAAGATGGGGACAATCTTTTTAGTAGGGCCAGATGTGACAGGACTAGGGATGATGGTTTTAAACTGAAGCAGGGTACATTTAGACTAGATATAAGGAAGAAATTCTTTACAATGAGGGTAGTGAAACACTGGAATGAGTTGCCCAGAGAGGTGGTGGAGGCCCCATCCCTAGAAACATTCAAGACCAGGTTGGATGGGCCTCTGAGCAACCTGATCTATTTAGCGGTGTCCCTGCTCCCTGCAGGGAGGTTGGATCAGATGACCTCCAGGGGTCCTTTCGAACCCAAAACATTCTATGATTCTATGATTTTAAAATGGCCATCAAACAGCTGAGTAAGGGATTCATGAGCAGGTCATCTGCAGTTCCTTCAAAACACCGATAAAAAGCTTCACAAGCTACCCGCATTGGAGGACATTTCAAAATACAGTGCCACAAGCTGAGCACACACGTGATACTGGAGCTCACCTGCAGGTTTAGGGTATGGATAAAGGTATTACACCCACTGGAAGTGGTGGAATAGCCTCACTACAGACTCTATGTGCTGGTAGGAGAGCACACTCTCCTGTGGAAGGGGCTTCTGAAGCCTCTTGAAGGGAAGCTGGCACTTGGATCTTTTGGATTTGAGTTTTCAGATAGCTCTGCCTCACTGTGTGTGATGGACATTACACAACGTACCTGAGAGAGGGGCCACTCGCAGCTCTGGTGCCCAGCGTGCAAAGGCTGAGCCTGACTGGGAAAGCATCTGTGCTCCCTGCCTCTTCCTGCACATCTCTGGAAGAAGGGATTGGAATTGCTGCAAGACCGGCAGCACCGACATCTGCCTCCCGGAGTGCCCCCTGGCCCTTCGGGAGCGAGAGGAAGTGGGTTTGGGCTGGAGCCAACCCTGGGCACTTTGCAAAATGTCATATAGCGGCTTTGCTCGAGGCTCGGCCTTGCTCTGGAGGACGAGGAGAAATCACCCGAGACCGAATTTCCCAAGACCTGCTCTCCTGTGGCGTCTGCAGACCAGCTGGGTAGCAGGCAGACCGGTTCCTGGCTGTGAGTGGATCCCACCCTGGGTGTCACGGCCAGGGGGAACGCCGTGTGGAGGCCGTTCCCAGGCTGGGGCCAGCTCTCAGCCTCTCTGTCCACCCAGATCACAGCGCTTCCACCACCATGTTCCGGAGCCGTCCAGCAGCCGCCAGCTACAGGAAGTGCAGCAGGTCATGGGAACCAGCCTGAGGACAGGAGGCTGAGCCGCCGTGGGAGCCATGAGCAGCGCCCCAGCACGCTGCCTTTGCTCCACCAGGTGAGGAAGCACAAAACGACGCGAGGAGCTGGGGTGCATGGGGTACGTGCGCTGCCAGCTCAGGCACATGGCCCCTTGCAAGCCAGCATTGTGCATGGATGCATCCTGTGCATGTGTTTCCGCAATCGCACCTTATGTGCCCCTCACCAAAGTGTGGGTGCCCAGCACCCGTCTTCATCCTGTTCCCTCCTCAACCGTCGCTGCCACCAGCCGTACCCCCCTGTCTGAGCGGGCACTGGGTGCTGTGTGAAGCTGGGCAAAGGGGCAGGTTCTTACAGACCAGCCAAAATGTCTTATATGCCTTTTAATATTTTTCTCCTTTTTATTAAGTGAGGAGCTCCTTCTGAGCACTAAAACCTCTGAGTACTTGGGAAGTACTCAAGTGCCACTTTTGGCTCCATCAGTATTTTTTTAAAGCATTTTAAACACTATTTGCCAAGTTCTGCTTTCAGTTGATCGAAAAATGCCATGATTTGGAGTTCCTCATCCCCCACATGTCTCCCGGGACTTGCTGGGGCCATCATCCTGCCGAAAGAGCCCTGGGGACATGGCACAGCAGTGCCCGTCCTTGTCCCCGAGCACAGCCTTGTCGGCATGCTTTGCCCCATGACACTGTGGGTTTTTTAGAGATATTCAGCTCAGCCACCATCTCCCAACTGTTTTGCTTGGTTAGTTTCCAGCTCACTTCTCTCGCAGTGGGCCTGGATGCATGGAGGGAGGGTGTTTTATTTGGGATTGCTTGGACTTTCGGTCTTTACCTCTGGAAGAGGCCTGGGGGGAAAGGAAAGATGAAGGGCACAGCAATGGGGTGGGGGTTTGAAACAAAGGCAGAGAGTTTTTCTGTAGAAATTTCTTTTGGTGAAAAAAATTTGGATTTTCTGTCCTGAAGCTACAGTTGTCCCTCTCCATTGGCCCCCCTTGGGCTGCAGGGCAGGCACAGCCAAGGGATGGTGGTGCACTCTTGCACGTCTGTGCCCCTGGCCAGCTTTGCTGTGAGCTGGGTGTCCTCCATGTGGGACCGTGCCTCGCAGGCATGAGGTGGATTTCCAGGCGCTTGGTGGGTTTTTGCAGTGCTTCCAGTTTGCTTGGTATTTCCCCAGCTTGTGTCAGTCGCTGAGGGTATCTGAACTGGGTGGCGATGGAGTGAATCCAGGCATGAGAGGGATGCTGAGGGGGCTGCACCCCATCTGCCCAGGGAGGGAGGATCCCCGGGACCAAACCCGCACCCCGTTTTCACCCTCCAGCCACTCCACTCCCTCTGCTCCCCAGCTCTGGGCAGCCCCCGTCAGTGTCTCTTGTCACCTCATCTGTTATGCTGAGACACCAGATTGCCTTTGTCCGGTCTTTTGTCCCCCCACCTTGATCCTCTGTACCCTATTCCCACCAGTGATTGCATTTCCTCCATTTTATGGGGTTCATATCAACTCCTGTGTGATCTTCCTATGGACTCTTAGGGGCATTGATGGCAGATGTGGACTGGGGGGGTTCCCGATCCCAGGAAGGGGACACTGGGAACAGTGCCGTGTCTCACTGCTGCCAGCGGTGAAATTGGAGAGATCAGTGCATTAAATCCCACCTGCTAACACCCAAAATTTTGGGGGCTCAAATATGTTTTCAAATGTTTTAATGCAAAACCAGGTTCTTCTCCTCACCCGCCTCCTTCATCCCCCCACCCCGCAGTGAACTCCTGCTGGAGAGGGACATGGGGCTGCGCCACCCACAGTGCCCTGTAACTTTTGTTCCTGTCTTGTGTCTCCCCACAGTGGTTTTATGCTTTGCCCTGGAGATGTCGTCTCTCACTGTCTGGCGTCGCACCGGCTGAGATGCGGCAGAGGTTTCTTTCCAGCACAACGGTTGGGGTCACTCTTTCACAACGAGCAGTTTTCTCCTGAGCGCGAGTTGCACTTTCCAATACGACGAACTCTGAGCATTGCATCCTATTGACGTTGTGCCGGCCAGGATTTCAAGTTCTCAGGACTACATGCACTGGATGAATGCAGGGTCAGCAATATCTTTGATTTCAAATAGCACAGACATGCAGGAATAAGTTTTTTATGTGGCCTCAGAAGCTTGATAAATTGGTGTCCAAGCTCCCTGGGCTTCTCTGGGTCTGGATCCAGCAAGGGAAACTGGGATCTATTGATCATCTAGCTTCTCCCAGCTGTCATCAGTGGGGAGGGAATGATGTGGTTCAAGCTCGCAGCATCATCCATGGGTCTAGCATGCGGCCTCGCACCATGGCCACTGCCACAGCCACTGCAGCCCCCTTCACAGCACCCTGAGGCCGCTGCGGTCCTGGGACAGGGGGAGTGTGGGCTGACGTCAGGACTCTGCTGGGCTCCCCGAGGGGGCTTGGTTTCTCCCACTGTGCTGGACTTACGATTTCTCCCGAAAGGGACAGTTGAAAATATAATTAGAAAGCAGCAAAAAAAAGATCATGGCTCTGCCCTGTCTGGTGTGCATAGGCTGGCAGAGATGGAGGAGCTACCCCAGCTTGCTCCCCATCCCTGCCTGTCTCAGCCCCTTTCTCGCTTGCTTCCCCCACCCTGGCAGTGCTCAGAATACCTTCTTGGTGGTCTGCAAACCCACCAAACCCATCCTCAGCCTGCCGGCACATGCCCCACAGCACCCAGCCCAGCTGGGGAGAGGAGCTGATGCTGCTGCAATGCGTGAGTCTGGCTTGCGGGGGGGGGCACAGCAAGGTCCCCCCTGAGGCCAGGCTGGAGCCTGTGGGCTCTTGCTTAGTGTCGAGGGGCCAGGGGCAGCCAGGCTGGAGCATCCTCAGGGGGTCCAGCCACGCTGCCTTCCCGTGTGAACGCAGCCTCTCCCAGCCTGCCTGCGGCACACACGACCACGTGGGAACGTCCTGTCCTGGCGGCAGAGGTGGGGAGGACGGTGGGGGAAACGCGGGGGTGGGAGCGAAGCATCACCCAGCGATGGGAACTGTCCGTACCGAGGAGGGGGTCTTCAGGGATAAATTTAGTGGCAGTGAAAGAGCCCAGCTGGTTCTGGCTGGCCGTGTGACGAGACAAGCATGCCAGGAGTGTGTGTGGCTCCTGCTGCCATTGGGTGGCAAAGCCCGATGCTGGCAGGAGGATGGGGTGGGAAGGGGGTAGTGCTGACCCATGCAGCCCCAGCCAGCCAGACCCCATCAGCGATCCTCCTCAATGGCTCAGTTACCGCTCGAGGAAGAGGAGCTCAGAGAAGGGGTGCTGGGGCTTATTTGGGAAGCAGTTCACCCAAACACAGGGTGCTTTGCAATTCCAGGGCGGTGGCTTTGTGGTGTTGGGCCAGGGCCTTGCAGTGCTGTTCTTTGGAGGATGTGCCCAGCGCTGGGGAGCCAGCCCCAGCCTGGCACCACGAGGGAGCCACAAGAAGATAATTTGCTTTATTAACAGCATGGGGACGGGTCCCATGTGCTGAGTGTGGGGACCAGCCAGGCCTGGTGACACCCTGCCGCCACATCACAGGGGACATGGCAGTGGCAACATCCCGGGCCTCTCTGGATGGCCAACACATGGTGGCACTGGCCGGATGCTCCTCATGGCCTTGCGGTGTGGCAGGGAGGTGTGAAGTGCCATATTTGCTTGGGCAAAAATGTTTCCCCTTCTGGATTTGATCCTTAGACAGGGGCAGCCCTGAACAGTGCTCCCTTGGGAGATGGTGCTGGCAGGGAGCCTTTCACCCAGCTCTTTATAGATTTCCCTGTGCTCCCTTGTCATGCTGATCCTGGAAATCCTGTCCCAGGCTTTTCCTTCGGTGTTTACATTCCTGGGCCAGGTCAGCTGATGGCTCACCCACTGCTGCTAGTGCTTATCCCATCTCTTTTCCCCTTACCCCGTCCCTACCTCTCCCTTCTCACAAAGATGTTCACATGTACACCTGAACATCTCCCTGGGAGGAGATGGGGCTCAGATGTTGAGCCATGCCGCCCTCTCCTTGAGCCCCCTGTGTTGGATCGGCTGTGGAAAACCATCCTACTCCAACGGTGCCGGGTGAGACGGGCATCACTCCTTCCCTGCATGGTGCTGCTGCCCTGGGCTTCCACAGGTGACTTTCTGCTGGCCTCTTTGTGCTGAGCAAAATAATTCTGTGTTTCTTTCCTGTGTTGGGCAAACACTTGCCGTGTTATTCATTAACCTGGTTAGTCATGTAACCATAGCACTGGACTAAATATTGTTTAAACCAGTGAACCTGAGCCTCAATTCATTCGTGCCTGTTAGCTCCGAGGTGCCGCGGCTCCACAGAGGGGAGCTGAAATGCAGAGAGCAGTAAAGGATTTGCAGGAGGTGAAGGAGCCCTGTTGCAGGCTCTCGGGGGCTGCAGGGCTGTGGGTGTTCCCAAAGCCTGGACTTGGTTTTGGTTTGAACATGGTTGGCTTTTGGGGTTGTGCCAGCACCCTTTGCTGCCGCATGTGCCAGCCCTGCCCCATGCTGGCAATGCCGCTGTTCCTTCCACCTCGATGAATGGCAGGCGGCCCAAGACAGAGCCTGTTTAATTCAGCAAGTCATAAATTCATAATGCTTATTTACCATGCAGGGCCATGAAAATTTGATAGCGGCCACCGGCCCGCTGCAGTGCGGCTTGTGGAGGAAAAGAGGGCAGCTGGTGGGATGGGGCTGGCATGGAGTGAGGCTGCCCAGGCCAGCGTGGCTGTGCCAAGATGGGGCTGGAGAGATGTGGACTCCTCCTCCAGCCCGGCAGACCTGCCAGCGGTGGGGTGAAGTCGTGACAGCTCTGCAGAGAGATGCATGGGGGCCGGGATGGCAGCTGGAGGCTGTCAGGTCGAGGGAGGAATGAAGCAGGGAGCCAGACGAGGAGGGGGAAACCCGGTGTTTGGTGATGATGGGGGAAATTTGGAGACCTTGTGGGGTGGGGGGGATGGGGTTGATTGTCCCCAGGGACGACCATGGGGGGCTGCCCTGTGCACACCGCTTGATGCTGGCTCCGCTTGGCAGCGGTTCGGCGATTAGCGCTGTGAACTTGGGAAGCCCCTTGACCCCCGACCCCAGCTCACTAATTGGCTGCAGGGAGGAACATTGCTGTTTGCGGAGGAATAAGGAGGAAGGAAACCTTCTCCCCGAGAGCTGCTGAGACTTCAAGGAGAAGGCACGGGCGGGGGAGTTTAGCTGCACAAAGTCAATATTTTTCAGTTCACCAAAAGAGCCTCTTCCTATTTGTGCATCTTGAGCGTTTTGCCCATCGTAAGCAAAAGCTGTTGCAGTCAGTGGCTCCCCCACAGCTCCTGATGGGCCCCTGCTCTGTACTGGCAGCGCCCAGGGTCGCCTTTCCTGCTCTTCTGGATGGAGCTGCTCTCTCCTGCCTTCCCTTTGCCTGAGGTCCCCGCTCCCTTGGGCGCACAAGGATGATGGAGGCAGCCAGGCACGGGCTGTACCCCTGGAAACTCTGGGCTCCCCCATCAGCCATCCCGGCTTCCCACCGAAGGGCCACAGTGGCAGGGGGATGGTGTGCAGAGAGGGGGCTTGGTAGCCAGCAGAGCCTGATGGGATGTGACGGCTCCAGCCGGGCGTGCGGCTGCAGGTTGCCATCACAGGGGGGACGAGGCTGAGGTGGGTCTGAGATGCCCCAGTGGGTCACTGCCTTCCCCGGCATAGCCCAGCAAGCGCCAGGGGCTGATAAGGTGGCCCTCAGACCCTGGTGCTGCAGTGGCACCCACTTGCTGAGTGGTTTGCTGCTGCTCTCCCTGCCGTGCTGAGACAAGCCAGGCCAGCCCTAGTGACAGGTCTCCCCTTTTACGGTAGCTTTTATCTGTCCTTGGGGAATGCGGCCCCAGCACTGGCTTAGTCCGTGGCGGCACCAACGACTGCTTTCCCTCCTGCTACCCCAAACTTTCCCATCAGCTGGAACATCCCTGCTCCACCGGCTCCTGGATCTGCCGCTGCCACACCTGGGGGATGTAGCAGGAATTAAAGCCTCTTCCTGGCACACTGGGGGTACTGCCCTACGCTGACTTCACTGGGAGTGCAGAGGGCATGTGTCCAGTGGTGGCCCCATGCTGGATCAGGGGCAGCAGGGTGCCAGCAATTCCCTGGTGTTGCATCTCAAACCCTGCAGCCTTTACTCTGCCCCAGAGGCTCCTCCAGCTCGGACCTGAACTTTTCACCTAGGACGTGACTCCGCACACTCCCCTGGTCATTGCAACACCGGCGCCGGTGGGGCTGCTATTGGAGCTGCAGTTTAGGGGATTTGGGAGTGTGGCAGATATGGGCAGCTCTGTTTTAATTTATGGTGACAAATGCTTATGGGCCTCATGCTAGAGCCCATACTTCACTGTCTCGGTGGTTGGCTTCCTCCTCTTACAGCCTAGAAAGGACCAGATCGCCACAGGCTGGTGCCGAGAGGAGTCTCCCGTGATGGCATGCATGTCCTCTGTACCAAACGGCATCACCTTCCCCCTACAGCAAGCCCAAAACCTGGGGTGACAGTGCAGGAGTGCAGCGACTGTGCTGCTTGGAGGGAATGAGTGAGATGGGGGGGCAACTGGGAGGAACTGGGAAGGTGGGGTCTGTCTCGGTGTTTGCTGGGAAGCAACTGAAGTGACGTAGAATGGCTGATGGATGGATGGACACATGCGTGGGAGCAAGCCCTCACTGCTGTCGCATCAGGAGGAGCAGAGTGGGAAGACACCAAGCACCTCCAGGAGAGGTGTCCTCCTCAGCCACTGCCCCGACTGCCTGCCTTCAGGCTGTCCCAGAGTTCTGCTCTGTCAGGCATCTCCGCCGGCATGGCCCAATGCTCCCAGTAGATCCCTGGCAGTGTCTGTGCCAGATGACACCGTGTCAGACACAGTTACAGGGTGCCTATTCGGCGCAGCACTCAGCCGGCTCCTGGCCCTCCTTTGGGTGCCTGTACCTCTGAAATATTCATCAGTGTGCTCCGCGGGAGACACTGATTTGCTCTAAACCTCTCTGAATATTTCATCCCCTGCCTTGCGAATGGTACCACCATTTAGCTGGAGCTGGTGCTGTCCCCGGGCTCTGAGATAAGATGCAAAAAAAGGCAGATTGGTGTCCCACAAGCCTGCCCAGTCACTGGGGCCGTGGCACCAGCCCGCCCCACCACACAGCCCCCTTCACTTCTCCCTGCTGTCTCCCTAACACCTCCCAAATGTGATCATTTATTGTCCACGCCATTCCCATGAGCGACTCTTGGCGTTCAAGGATCTGGCAGATTGACCCGATGGGGCCACAGGGAGTGGGTGGGGGCAGCCCTGCCTGTCCCACTGGGTGCTGCCCAGGGTGGGTTTGGGTGCAGTGGGTGGTGGGGTGCAGCGAGTAGCATGCCAGGAGCTGCAGGGATGGGCAAGGTTGCAAAGATTAGGGATTAGCAGATGATGCCTGTGCTGGCAGCAGGTGCAGGATTTAGCAGGTGTGCAGGGATGAGCAGGAGGAGTAGGGATTATTGCGGGGCAGGGGGGGGTGGGGGGCACAGGCATTAGCAACGATGCAGGGATTAACAAAGGGTGCCAGGTTTTGCACCACAGCTCTGCCTTTCAGCATTTGACCGTTGCTGCTGAGTGCTTCGAGGCACCCAAGTTACTCAGTATTCTGATTAATTCATCAGCAATTTTGACCAAATAAGTCAAGAAAGTGGAAAAATATCTGAAGAGCTTCTTGCCCCTTGCTGTCCTTCCTGGAGTGGGGTCGGGAGCTGTCGCTGCGGTGCCAAGGCTGGTTGCTGGCACCTTCACTGATTTTGCTGGTCTCAGGGATGGGGTCAGAGGGGAAACCGGGGTTGCCTACCCTGGGGACACAGAGAAACGTGTCTGGCCCCATCCCACTGCCTCACCCCGCTCCTGGGGGGGTTTGCTTTCTCCACCTCCCTGTTCCAGGAGCTAAAACCTTCCCTCCAGCCTGGCATTGCTCATGGAAAGTTTATATATAGCCTTTTGTTTTTGCCAGCGTTCCCCTTGAGTTTAAATAGCTCTTCCCCATCCCTGGTGTTGACCCCGGATGTATTTATAGAGAGCAATCAGATCTGTGCTCAGCAGAGCAAACCAAGCTTGTGTCGTCCCCCCGTGGGAGGCTCTTACATCAGCCTGGCTTTGCATTTAGCCTTGGCCCTAAGGAGGAGGCCTCGAGGACTGGAGGGGGGCTGCCTGGAGGGCTCATAGCTGGGGCTGTGCCAGCCTGCAGACAGCTTCCTTTGGGGTGGCCGCACCAATTCTGGCCATGGAGCAGCTTTTTGGATTGCTGTCATTAGAGTTCAGAGTGAACGTTGGCTTGCGAGGACTGGTGCCCTTTCTCCCGAGGCTGCCATTTCATGTGTTTCATGTCATGGAGGTGAACCATGTCTCCGGTGCCACGGGCCACGTAAGGCCAGGGTTGTGAGTGATCCTGCAGGCTGGTTTAACTCCCCGTGGTTAAGCGGGAGACTCCTGCCATCTCTCCTCCAGCCAGCCAGCTCCCCCCGTGGGTGCCAGCTCCGCTCCCACCCTGGAGGTCCAAGCTGCTGGGTGGCTTCTCCTCCAATCTCAGCTCTTGACTATTTAAGGCAAATCTCCTTGCCAGACTTTTAAACAAAACCCGGGCTCCTCTCGCTCTCCTTGTTTTAAATAACTCGCCTGGTGTAAACAGAATGAGGCATAAGACTATAAATCAGGCGTTCCCGGGACCTGCCTGGCAGAGTGTGCACATGTGGGGGGCTCGCCAAACCCCCAAGCTTCACGGGGAACTCTTCTCGGTGCCTGGGAGGGGCTTATGCAGGGAGCGATAACAGGGCAAGACGGGCTCTTGTGGGGCAGGCATTCCCAAGGCAATTAATGACATTACGGGGTGAGAGGCGCTGCCTGGGCTGCCGGCGTTTGGGGTAAAATAATTAAGGTTGCAAAACAGTTTCCATCCAGCCCCTTGCTCATCGTTCCCCACCAAGGCTGGAATTTTCCAGGACATATTCCCTTCCTGAAAATGAATTTTTCCTGGGAAGTTCGAGCTGGCAATGGTCAGCAATACAATGGGCGTTTCTCAGGAATGTGGGATTTGGGGGGAACCTCCTAGACTGCAGGTGGGAACCCAGTGTATTAGTTGCAGGGACGTGGGCACTTTGCACCACAGCGTGTCCCCTCCCTTCCCATCAGCCGATACCGTCAGCTTGAAAATCAGCCCTTGCTGCCGTCGATCCTCGGCGTTTATGCGCAGTGGTTGAAGCAGAACGGAAGTAATAATAGCTCGTCCCAGGGACCAGTGCTTCCCATGATAAAACTCTCTGCTTTCTGTGATTTTAGGGCTTTGCCAAACTTTAATTGTGAGCTGAAGTCTTTCATGTTGGGTGTCCAGCATACCAACATACACAAATTCATCTAAACAGTCCAGTTTAAACAAGTCTGACATTTCTGAGACCAAGAATTGGGAAGATGTATTGCTTTGGTTTGCTGCCAAAGCTTGAAACTCTGAGATCTGGGGTGCCCTGGGGAGGGTGACAGGCCATCTGCTGTGCCCATTTGGAAATCTGGGCTCCAGCCAAGCCAAAAACCCCGCAAAGCCACACAAGGCTCCTTGGCTTTGCCCGGCTGAGCTGTGGTGAGCATCTCCTGCATGGGGACAGCACCGGGAAGGGTGCTGCTGTGGAGCATTGGCTTTTGTACCCCCTGCTCCAGGAGGGCAGGAGCGAGTGCGGAGCCGTGCCGCTGTGCCTGCCCTGCTCACTAGCGCTGCCCTCTGCTCTCCCTTCTCCACCCAAAGACAAGCAGGATGGATGGAGCAGCCTCTTGCAAGGTGATGCTTCATTTAGCTCTCATCCTCCCCTGACTTGCTAATCCCTCTTGTTATCCATATGACCGAGGAGCAGCCTTCGAAGTACCGGTGGCCGTGGCACGGCAGCTTTTACAGAGCAGGTTGCACCCTTCGCCAGGAAGCGTCATCTGCAGGAGGAGGAAGAGGGCATGGGTCCTCCCTGAGCAGAGGATATGGGATGCTGGCGTCAGCAGGAGGTCTCCTCCGTGCCATGCTTGGTGGGCTGGGATCTTCCCCGTGCCAGGCAGTAGCATGCAGGGTCTGAGGATGGAGGTGTCCCGGGCTGCCCTCTGTGGTGCTTAGCGCTGCAGGGCTTGACGTTTGCTTGGAGAAGAGCGGGAAGGAGGAAGGAGGCTGCAAGGAGACTTCTTGAAGCCTGCCCTTGAAGCTACCCACGGGCATGTACCCCTGGGGTGGAGGTGCAGAGGGCTGGCCGAGGGGAGCCCACAGGAGCAGGGAGGGTCCTGGGGAGGGACATGATAAATGAGCTGATAAAGGGCTTTTCTGGGTCTGTGGGTGCCGCAGAGGAAGTGCCACATCCAGGCTGGAGCAGTGCTCATCCCACACATCCCCTCTTGCACACCAGCTTGCTCCATCAGGCTTTGGGAACTGCGGTGCGTCATGGCCTGTTGCTGGCAGCCGCGGTGGCAGGGGAGCTGAGCCGTGCTGCGTGCAGTGGGATTGCTCACTTGGGTTTTTGGCCATCTGTTTTCCAAGTCGGAAGGTCATGTGTACGTTGGTCGCGTTGCCAAGGATTCTTCCACAACAAGTCCTTTTGTTTTACTTGATGAGTTCTCCAGTGCGTAGAAGGGCTGGACATCAATAACCTTTGTGAAAATGGGATGCCTTTCCTCTTGGGAGAGTTTGGGTACTGCTTTCTGTGATGACCAGGGAAGATACCGTGTGGCAGGGCTCAAAGCTGCCCACCTCCTCCGTTACAAATGTGGCCCATCTTGACTGTCTAGATGCTTAATGGCAAAGTTTGGGCGCACTCCTACCCTCCATACTGTCTGTTAATTAGGTATAAAGATAATTTAACAGAGGATGAGGAGATCTGGTCTGGAGAGGCTGTGTTGATGGTCAGAGGTAGGTCTGCTGAGCAGGATGGGTTGTGGCCCCTCCACTTGGTAGGACCTGGCTGATGGCAGAGAGGGACCCTGGCTCAGGCAACTGGGGTTTGCTGATGCCCAGAGGTGCCTGGGACAGGTCCTGAGCTAGGACAACATACTGCTCAGGACAGCGGTGACACTGATTTTCTCTCAATGCGCTGGGTCAAGCTACATCCTGTCCCTGGTGCTCCGGCCACCCATGTGCGTGCCCAAGCCAGTGCTCTCACTGAGCAGCCTGTCAAAACAACAGTCAAACAACTGCAGAGGGTGGGGAGGGGCAGGATCTGACCCGGCAAGGGCTTGCCACAGTCCGCTGTGTCTTTTCCCTGCCACCAAGATAGATCTGGAGACCGTCAGTGCCACTTTGTCGGTGCCGAGTGCCAGATGCCAAAGCAGCGCTGGGCTTGCTGACGGAGGCAGTGATAGTGGGGCTGGGGGGAGCCTTTCCCCCGCAGAGCTGTGAGCCTGTCCCTCTGCCAGTGAGGCAGCTCCCGGGATGGCTCAGATGAGGAGGGACAGATCCAGCTGCAGAAGTCCCTCCGCTGTGGCCCGTGTGGGACATCTGCAGCCCAGGCAACTCCCAGCTCCTCTGGGGACGAGGCATCATATTCACCGTATCATCGATGAGGTCCAGCTGCAATATGGGGAGAATTTTGGTGAGCGCACCGTGGTGGCTTTGGCTACTCTCCTCAGTGGATGACGATGGAAGGAGCTACAGGGGGATGGACATGGACAGACAGCCCTGGTGCTCAAACATGCCTGCAAGGTCTGGGCTTGTGACATGGACCCAGCGCTGAGACAGCCCTCACCCCATGCTCGGCAAAGCCTGGTTTCTGCCTCCGTTGAGGGCCAGCTGTCTGGGCTCCGTGGGCAGCAATTCAGTGTAGGACAAGTGCTTGCAACCACCCCATGCATGGGGTTGGGTTGCCTCCAGGGCCCTTAATAAATGCCCATATAAAAGATTCCCACTGGTTTGTTCCCCCATAATTAATAGGCCCGGCCAGTGCAAACGACACATTAATTATGAAGCTAAAGAGATAACAGTTTGAGCACCACACGAGCCAGAAAGAGCGCTGCCCTTTTTATCTCTGTATTTCATCTACAAAGCAAAAAACCAAAGAGTTTCAGGGCAAACCAAAGCACTGTCTTCATTTCCTAGGTGAACAAATGGCAAAAGCCCTCCATGCAGCAGCGCTTTTTCCACCGGGAGACGGCCGGCATGCTGCATCTGCAACCCATCAGACGAAAGCGTTTGGGTTTATTGTTCCCCCTCCTGGCTCCAGACAGACTTTTCTGTTTGGCGGCATTTTTTTTTTATTCAAATTTTGTAAACACAAGCTCTCCTCGCCCCTTTTTGGTCCAAAGCCCACTCAGTGGGTTCACGTCATGGGGCGCAGTGAGCATCCTCGGAGCTCAGCTCTGGCGGCGCTGCCAGGAGCTGCTCTGAAATGCCCATAAAAGCAGCTTTTCAGTGATCTGATGCATCTGAGCAAACATTTGCGCACACCTCCGAGCCCTTGTCTTTCTCGGTTAGCTTCAGCTTGTCCTCCTGGGGGAAGGCAGAGCTGGAGAAGACGAGTGGTGACGTACGGAAAGGAATTAAAGTTTGAAAGCCCTCACCACCATCCTCAAAGCAGCTACTCCAGGCATGTGGTGTTGGATGAGCCCTGCTGTTCCCCCGCTCCTCGTCTCTGCCCAGCAGCCACCAGGCCACCCGATGGGGCTGCTTACATCCCATCGTTCGGTACCCAAATATCAGCAGCTCCTGCTGCCAATTTTCCTGCCATGACTTTCATCCTCTGCCCGTTAGCAGTGCTACTAAATCCTGGGGATGTCATGGGTTTCGGAGCAGAAGGGACTGCCAGTGTCTTGCTGATCGATTTGGGGCATGGAGCAGGTGCCCCAGGAGGTTGCTCTGGCCATTGGGTGGGGTGACCCACTCCCATCCAGCCTTCGAGCATCCTCCTGTTGCTCCAGAGTCCTCACACCTCTTGCGATGACCTTGCCTGCAACTGTGCTTGGCGTGCTTGTGCTCTGGGGCTGCCCATCCCCTTCTCCCAGGAGGAGCAACGTGTCCTGCAGCTATCACGGTTAAATACAGCAAAAGAACTGGGACCACAGCAGGAATCTGAATAGTCTGACTGGGCAGGAGTAGTCCCCCACCACCTGAACCTTTGTGGTGCTTAGGAGTGGTGTAGCCACGCGGCATTCGGTCCAACACATGGAGGAGCTTGGGAGCTGCTCTTCAGCCTGGCCTTGGCCAAGTGCCATCCCTGCTGTTTGGGAACAGACGGGCCAAAGCAGGTTGTGGGTCCAGGAGGAATGGCTGGGTAGGCTCCACGTTGGGCAGAGATGAGGACTGGGCAGTGGGGGAACTGCAGAAGAGGCCAGTGAGGGGTCGCCAGGGAGCTGGACTGGGTTAGTCTGGCCAAAAGGAGGTTGAAAGGGGGTCTACTAGCAGCTTACAGCTCCTAGAGGGGCAGTTACAAAGGTGGTGGAGCTGCACTTTCCTTGGTAGTGGCAGATGATACAACATGGGGCAACAGTCACAGATGGTGGCTTGGGAGGTTCAAGTTGGGTGTCAGGGAAGACTTCTTCCGTGCAGGATGGTGCAGCCCTGGGATGGACACCTGGAGAGATGAGGTTGCTCCATCCTTGAGTGTTTTCAATGGAAGACCGACCTGATCCAGCACTGGTGACAGTCCTGTGGGCTGGGGCACTCCAGAGCTCCCTTCCCTCCAATGCTGCGTGATGCTGTAACAAGTCTCTGGATGGTTGGATGTGGATCCATATCAAAAGCAGCATCTCAGCCCTAAAACCTCCTCCTGCCTACGGCCAGAAAGGTCTCTGAGAACTCATCTGAGGTCCTGTAAAGAGGCTTCAGTGATGCCAGCACCCAGCCTGTCACCACAGCAGCCTCAGCCCCCCCCCGTGGCACAGTGGGGTTGGCTGCTCTGCACTGCTGGCTTGGAAATTGGGGCTCCTCCACATCCCATGGTTAGCGGCCTCTCTCCATCCGGAGTTGCAAATCCCAGTCCAGAATAATTATCCAGAAGGACCAAGGGCATGAGGCAAGAGCAGCTGGGACAGATGGAGGCATGCGCGGGGGTGTCTCTGGGGCAGGGTGGAGCAGAGCAGCAGAGCCGCAGGAGCTGGCATGGTCCAGGGAGACGTGGGGCCTCCCGAGTCAGGACAGGAGGAAGAGAAGTTGGCAGTGGTGGTGAGCTGAGGCAGTCCTCCCTCCACCATGCCTCCAATGCGTTGGAAGTGTCATGGGAGCATCTGCCCTGGGACAAATGCCAAGGCTTAGCTAAGCAGATAAGCAGTGAGAAACAGCAGAAGAACCCAGCCGCCTCATCCAAAGCATGGATTGCACAGCCTCTGACAGGCTTGGGGGCAGCAGGGACCAAGGGCACCCCCTACAGTAACTCCCATGATCCCCAAAATGAAATTCGTTGCCTCTCTACAGATGAGCGAGCGAGTCCTGAGGGCAAGAAGCATTGGAAGGGGCTGCCCAGGGCAGGGGTCGAGTCCCCATCCCTGGAGGTATTTAAAAGATGGGCAGACGAGGTGCTTAGGGACAGGGTTTAGTGGTGGGATGGCAGGGTTAGGGGAACGGTTGGACTTGATGAGCTTAAAGGGCTTTTCCAACCTCAACAATTCTGTGATTCTAGGGTCTCCAGCCCTGCTGCATAGCCCAGAAGAGGCCACGGAGATGTTGCACCTCCTAGTTTGGGGCAGCATGTTCCCTCCTGAGCTGCAAAGGACGTGGTGCTGGGCTCTTGCATTAGTGTGGGGTCGGGTCTCGGTATGTGGCTGTGTGTCAGAAGCTGTTGGCCTGGGGACGTCCGTCCCTCCCATCCGCTTTCAAGGGCAGGAGGCCAGTGTCTGTCCGAGAATGTGACTCCCCTGGGTCACCTATCGCAGTGGCTATAGGCAGTGCAGGGCAAGCTATGGACTTGGAGAGAGCACCCAGGTCCTTCGGGAGGTACTGGAGGAGGGAAGGGACTTTCACCTCCCGGGGTTTCCCTGCCTGCGGTGGGATGCCAGTGGGGAGCCAGCTGGGACATGACCTGATTCTATGAAAGAGCCCTCGGAAAATGTTAAGTGAGAAACAGTGTGTAAGAACACTAGATTGCCTACAGGTGATTGTTGTTTTGAGTCCCACCTTGATTTCTCAGCTGGTTACAACCTGTTTCTATCTCAAGTACTTAAGTAACCCCCTCCCCAGGCTCTGCTTGATGGCTGTGAGCTCCTTGCAGTTTTTCCTGCCTTTACTTGCTGGGGCACTGCAGTTCCTGTCACTTACAGCCAGGACAGCATGGCTGGAGCCACTTGTGTGGGATGTTGTGGCTGGGCAGCTGGGGAGGGGACCTGGAAGTTGCTCTGGGAGATGAAGATGCTGTTTTCCAGCTGACAGTGACCTGGCTGAGGCTCATGGCTTGGGGTCCTCCCCACCAAGCTGGTTTCTGAGCCCTGACATGGGTTTGTGGCAGCACAGTTGGTTTTAGGCGGGCATTCAGGGTGCTGGGCCATCTTGTCTAGACTGTGCTCTTACCTAGAAGGGCTGGACCAGGTGATCTTTGAGGTCCCTTCCAGCCTGGAAGTCTATGATCGCTGCTGAATTACCCCACGCTTGCTTTGTGCGAACTAAGAAGTTTACGACCATGTGGTCTTGGGCAGAAGAGTAACTTTTTGGTCTCACTTAGGTGCTTTTTGTCAGTGGGGATGTGGCTTCACTGCCAGCTTGTCCACCCTGAAGAGGAACCGATGTGGGAGGGGTTGGTGAGTGCAGGCTGGACAGTTGCAGCATCACCTCTGCTCTTCTAGCCAGTGTGGATGTGGCATGGCAAGGACAGGGCCACTGATGCAGACCTTGGCTAGGTGGCAGAGGTAGATGCTGGTGGGTGGCAGATGCCCTGGGGTGAAACATGTTGGTGTAAAAATACATTGCTGTAAAACTTGGATAAGCATGGTCCGAACCAGAGTGTCACCCTGGTTCTGCACTACTTCAGCTGACGTGGTCTCAGATCACACAGTTAAAGCTCCATGTGGCAGTGGAGAACCACCCAGAGAAAAAACAATCCTCAGCCGAAATTGCTGCAGAGACCTCCCGACTTTCTGGGGGACTGGCTTGCCTGCGCAAGCTCATAGCAGCCACTGCTTCCCTTGTTCCACCCTTTGCCCACCCTCCTAAGATCCTGGGAGCAGGAAACATCTCCCTGTGCAGTTGGTTGGACCATCAAGGGCTCCAGGCATAAAGCACAGGCTGCTTTGCTGCAGTGCTTTGGGAGGGGAGAGGCTGCCTGGGTGCAATGTTTACAGGGACATCAAAGGGAATTCAGAGCCACCAGGTGCTGGGATGTAGGGACGCTGCCACCACATACAGCTCTGAGGCGTGGTTGTGCAAGCAGGGTGCTTCTCTCTTGCCCGACAGCAACACAATGAACCGGCCTATAGAAGGCAGCCGGCCTGGCGGCGAGGTGGTGGATCTGCTGTCGTTGCCTCGGTGAGCTCTTCCGCTTGTGGCTGGTGTTTTTCCCGCTGTGGAAGAGGCAGCGTGTTTCCTCCGCCTTGTGCAAGCGCAGCGTGGCTTCCTTGGGGGTCTGATGAAAACCTGCTGCTGCTTCTGACTTCCAACCCTTTGTGTCTTTGTCTGCTTGCTGCAGGCTGCACGCCTCCTGACACCAAGGCTGTAGAAAGTGAAAAACCCAAACCTTAAACACCGAGAAAGCTCTGTGAGGTTACGCTGGGTTTTGCTTAATTAGCACAGGAAGCAAATATTCCTGTTCTTCGTCAGGGCAGGCTTGCGTCAAGTCTTTTCGGCACGGCAGCAATGCTATCCCCAGCAGTTATTCCTGCGCAGCCTTACGCTGGGGACGAAGTTATGGGGAAGCGCAGCATCGCTAAAGCCCCTGCTCTGCTGAGGATCTGTCCGTGCCAAGCTCCAGGGGAGGACTGGGGGCTCTCTCTGCGGATCAGCAGGGCGGGGTGTGTTCTTTGCATGAGAAGTCCCCCCAAAAAAACACCCTGTAGGACAACACTGTAAATAAATTGGGTTGTTTTTTAATTAAAAGTGGGTTTTTCCTGCCCTCTTGCAGGCCCTGGCAGGGATCAGGCGCTCTGTCTTCATGGCTCATTACCCAGCCTCGCAAAAAGAAACAGTCGCTTTGCCGCTGTCTGCACGAGAACTCGATGCACAGATCTGCGGTGCCACATGCAGGCAGCTGCGGCTGCTAAAAGCCCTAATCTAGAAAGCAGGGAATTGTGAAGCCGGCGCTCCCCGGGGGGACGTTTCCTCCCTGCCAATACACCTCCAGCCATGCAGCCCCGCGGAGCTGTGGGCGCTCGCTTGGCTGTGGGAGCCACAGCGCTACCAGTGCGTCCTCCCCAGTGCCAGACCCGCAGCAGCTTGGGTGGTGCTGGACAATGCTTACATATGGGGACGGCTGAGTTTAGTGTTCAATTTTCATGGGAAGCCTGTGTGTAACTAGGTGGCAAAGCGAGTTAGAGGCTGGGCTGTAAACCCAGGTGTGGTGGAGAAAATCAGCTGTGATTGCCCCCAGCCAGGCTTGCACCTCTTCACAGCACGAGCAAAACGTTATCCCTGAGCTGCTCCTGGAAGAACACAGTTGCTCAGAGCTGGTCGCGGGCTCAGTTGGATTTTGAAGTGATGCTGGGTGCAGTTGGGCGGCACAGGCCACAGCTGACAGTGTCTCCAGCCACGTGAGCCAAGGGCTGGGAGCACACGTTGCTTTTGCAGCTCGGGGGGCCTATGGGACTGCTGGAGCAGGGCAGGGCTGATGTTTCCCCTCGCTTTCACCCAGCCTCGGAATCAGTGAGGGCTAGGTCCAAGCAACACTGGTGAAGCCGATGTGGCTCAGACCCCCTGAACATCTCCCACTTGGCGAGTTGGCCCCGAACCCTTGGGGTTTCACACGTTTGCCTCGCACAGGGACTGAGCCCGAAACCCCCATTTTCTGCTCCCATTAGACATCCCCTTTTGCATGAAGGCCTGGAAGAAGGCAAGGACCCTCTCCATCCTCTCCAACAGCCATAGTGGAGATGGGAACGAGTTGGAATGCTCCCTGGGCACAGTGGGGATCTCTGTGTGGGTTCACACACCGCTCCACACCGGGGGGGCAGGAACACCACTGAGCCTGGCTCTGAGCCGGGCCAAGTCCCCCTGCCCGTTGGGTTTGGGTTCAGGTGGTTAGGCACGCACGCATGCAGGCAGGGAGAAGGACAAGACGATGGACGAGCCACAACCCTGCTCCCCCTGCCAGGCCTGAGCAGGGCCGCTGTCCCCAAGGAGCTGGGGCTGCTGTTGGGGGGTTTTGGGGATGTTCTCCGGGGGTCTCGGGCCCCATGCCCCCAGCTCCTGGGGCTGCTGTTCCTGGGGCTCGGGGCTTCCCCATCGGGAGGTTGCGGCGTTGCCGTCCCCGGGCTGTGGGGCTGCAGTCCCGGGGCGCTCGGCCCCCCCGCGCTGCCAGGGGTGCCCAGGAGGGAGCAGCCCGGACCCGCCGCGGGCGGAGAGGCCGGCGGACCCTTTAAGAAAGTCGAAGCCCGAAAGTTCATCAAAGTTGAGAAAGTTTTTTCGTGGAAAGGAGGGAAAAAAAAATTGAAATAACTCCAACCCAACACACGCACAAAAAAAAGCCCCGCTCCCCCCGGGGGGGCGGGCCGGGCCGGGATTGGCGCTGGGCGGCCCGGGGGCGGCCCCGGGCGGGGCGGGGGCGGGCGGGTCCCGGCCCCGCTGCTCGGTGCGCGGCGGCGGCGGCACCGGGAGCGGCTGGGGCTGGGGCTGGGGCGCATCGGCCCCGCAGCTGCGGCTCGTTGGGCTCCGCTCGGCCCCGCTACGCCCGGCCCGGCCCGGCCCTTAACAGCGGCGCGGTCCCGGGACGCCGCATGTGAGCCGGGAGGGCACCGCCGCCCCGCACCGGCTCCGCCGAGCTCCGGAGCAGCCGGCACCATCCCTCCCACCCCGTCCGACACCGGCACCCCACCATGAGCAACCTCAGCAAGGACACCGAGCACAGCAACGGCGGCGGCAACGTCGAGGAGGAGGTGGGCGCCGGGCTGGGGCACGGCGAGGCCGGGGCTTCGGGCGTCGGGGTACGGCGGGGCCGGAGTACCGGGGCTTCGGGCGGCCGGAGCACAGCGGGGCTTTGGGGCGTCGGGGCTGGAGCGCCGGAGCAGGAGCGTGGAGGCGGCGGCGGGGAGCTGGGGAGGGAGCGCAGCGCCGTGGTCGGGGAACCGAGGACACGGCGTCGGGGCTGGGCCCCCGGTTCGTCGGGGGAGCAGAGCCGGGGCTGCGCCGGGCTGGGGAGCCGAGGCCGGGCTGTGGGAGCTGGCGCAGGGAGGCGCTGCAGCTGGGCCCGTGGGTCGTCCCGGGGAGGGATAGGGGCTGGATGGGGGCTGGGAGCCTGCTGGCCAGCCCAGGTTCCCTGTAGCCCCGCGGGGCAGGGCACTGGCAGGTCCCCACTGCCTCCCGCCTGGCCAGTGCCTGTGGGCATGGTGTCCCCTCCCTGGGCCCCTATGGCCAGAGGGCACCGGGCTCCAGCACCCAGGCACCGTTTGGCCCATGTGGGCTGCTGGGGACATGCTTGACCGACGCTGGTGGGGACCTCATCCCGCTCTCTGTGTGCGGCCAGCCTGGCTGGGGCTGGAGGGCTCTTGGCACACAGCCCCCTGCCCCTGGACGGCCGTTGTAAGCCAAAGCTGGATGCTGTTGGCCCCTGTGCTGGGAGGGCTTGCACGGGTTTCTTGCCTGTAGCTGCATGCTGAAGCCAAGCCTGCAGCCCTGCACGTTTGGCCGCTAGCTGTCGGAGCTGCTGGCTGGGCAGTAGCATCGCTGCTAGTGCAGTGCCTCTTGGTGTGCTCCTCAAGCGGATGTTGGTGTGGTGGGTTGCCGGCTGCTCTCCATCTTGGAGAGGGCACTGGAAAACGCCTGGCCTCGATAGCGTTTTGCTGCAGTCCTCTGCGCCTGGCCCTCGGGACTGGGGAGGTGCTCTGCCCCCTCCCCTCACTCTCCTCCAGTGCGCCGTGCACTCGCGCCGCCGCAACATGGCGCCTGGCTTGCTCTGCCACCCACCAGGGCCCAATGGTCCCCATGCACCAGCTGTCTTGGGGCCATCGCGCCTGCTGGTCTTCAACCCCAGCATGGGGGTACCTGGCTAATAGGGTGGAATGGATTGGCAGACAGTGGCCGTAGCGTTTCTGTCTCCTTCATGGAGCAGGGCTTCGGTGATGCAATGGTGTGTGGATGTGATGCTGCTGGTGACATGTCCCAGCCTCACTGGGTGGCACTGGTTGTGGGTGGGTAGAGAGGCAGAGCACCTGGGGCCCTGTGTCGCTTCTATGGTGCAGGCAGGTTTGATACCAGGGGTCTCACAGGCTCTGCACGTGTGCACAGAAGACTCATTGCGGCTCCTTGATCCAATTATTCACTGGCCTGCAAAGCTCCCTGAGGTCGATGCCGCTTGGTGCATCCCAGCACTGTTGCTCTGGCTGGGCTGGTGCCTCCTAGGTGCTGGGGCAGAGCCGCCCTGTTCCCTCCTGCTGGGTGGTGGTTTGGTGAAGTGGGTGCTGGAAGCTATTATGTTTTGGGAGCCGGGAAGTCCTAGTCCTTTGGGGAAGCCGGTCTTCCCTGGAGCGATGCTTGGTGGCTGGAAAACTGAGTTAAAGATTGCATCCCTGGGGAATGGTTGAACAGAAGCAGCCCCTGCTCTCCATCGTGCCGCCTCTGGGTGTGTGCAGGGAGGGGTACGGTCCAGCCTGCCCCACTAAATGCTCTGCATCCTCACTTGGTGTATTTGTCACCCTGCACCCAGGGGTGCAGCAAAGGACCTCAGCCCTGGAGGTGGCTAAGGATGCTTGGGAGGCGGTGGGCTGGGACTGGCGGGGAGTTGTCCCCCATCCCTGACGGCATGGCTGTTGGAAATCCTGCTCTCCACCAGGATCCATCACAAATAATGCTGTGGGTGACAAGCTGCTCATCAGGCTCCGTGGTAGTCGCTCTGAGTCCGCGGGATCCCTCAGTACCCTTGTCTTTCTTGCATGTACTCCTGGTTGACCAGGAGCTGTTCCTTGTTGCAGAAGAAGCTAATGGTGGCACAAGGAGTGACCTTGTGCTCAGGGTCCCAGCGTGGTCTGGGGGAGCTTAATCCCACATCCCACCCAAATTCTTGCCCAGAGCTCCCCTTGATGCAGAGTGATAACTATGTTTAGTGCAAAGTGGAATCCTCCAGTCCTGATGTACGCAGGACGCTGTGCTGGAGCATTTTCCCACACTGCGAGGATAATGCTGCCAGATCCTGGCACTGTGGATGCTTCTCTGTTCCCCCCCCTGCCCCATGAGCCTCCTCCGCCACCTCCCTGAGTGTTTGCAGAAGGGTGCCATGCACCCCAGATAAGGCAGGGGCGAAGCTCCCAAATTCAGCCTTTCTCTTTATCTTATCTGCAAGCCCCTGGATCTTGCAGCCCCTTCCTGGCCGGTGACATGCGGAGGACAGGAATGCCTCTCGCTCCTCTTGAGGTCGCTAACGGGAATGTTAAACAAACAGGGCCTAATGTCAGTCCCTGCTGTTCCTCACCAGACACCTCCCCAAACTCGATCTCTCCCTGCTCGCTGCTATCTTCTGTTTAGTTTTCCAGGCAGCCGCCAATCTGCGTGACAGCCTATGTCCTGGCGCTCCTGAGGGGTGGTGTGAGACCGGCAGCTGCCTAGGTGCTGTGCACCCCCATCGCAGTTGCAGGCAGAGCTTTTTTCTGGCAGCCAGAGGAGCTTGCTTTGCAGTACAGACCCCATGTGTTCACCCCATTGCCTTGGCTGCCTGGCACAGAAGCATTGCTTCTACTCTGGAAGTTCATCCTTGCTCTTCCAGGAGGTCACTGGGAAGTTGTAGCTCCATGGGGAGTGGGGGAAATCAGGAGCTGGCTGTCAAGGTGCCCAAAGCAGGTGGCTGAAGGCTGGGGTTATCCCATGTGTCCTCTTGGCCCCTTCCGTCTGAGTGGCAGAGTGGCTGGTCTCAAGTGCCTGCTTGCAGCTCCATGGGTGGTGGCTGCTGCTTTCACGATAGAGCTTGGATGCTGTGGACTGCTGAATGCGGAGAGCATCGGGTGTGAGGCAGTGCTGGGTGGGCAGCGCCCAGATGAGGAACGGCTAAGCTCTGCGAGGAGAGTATCCTCTTCCCTGTTGGCTCATGGCAAGGCTGTGCTGTTACCCACGAGGGATAGAAAATGTTGGGGAGGCAGAAGGCCCTTGGCTCCCAGACGGCCTCCCCTGCAGAGGGTACTTCATCCTTGGCCTTTCATAGAATTGTTTAGGTTGGAAAAGCCCTTTAAGATCACAGAGTCCAGCCGTTCCCCTAACCCTGCCATCCCACCACTAAACCCTGGCCCTAAGCACCTTGTCTGCCTGACTTTTAAATACCCCCAGGAATGGGGACTTGACCCCTTCCCTGGGCAGCTCCTTCCTTTCTTAGCTGTTGCATGCTGGGGCTGCCAGAACCACATGGGAACGCTGCTGGTGAGCAGCCTGTATTACGTGCTGGATGTCTGTAGTGCTCTGTGGACTGGTGCCCGGCATCTCTTGATTTCTGTAATCTCTGCTTGAGCAGGCCTCGATACCTCTTGCATGCATGGATTCTAGCGCTCTGACTTGAAACAAATAAGGTTAACGTAACATCTGAAGTCAAATGATTCTGTGATGCTGCTCTTTGCTACAAAGAACTCGAGGATGTAGAGTAGTTATGGCTGCCACTTGCTAGTCATCTTGTACTTGGGCTGGCTGAACAGGGTTGGTGCTTCGGAGCTGTTTTTCATGCATCGTAAAAGTCCCCCGAATGTTAGATACAGCTTTCTGTTAGTGACAGATTGTTGGCTGAGCACGTAACCCTGAAGTCACCACGCATGCAGAGGTTCTGGGAACTGGTGTGTTCCCAGACCTCTTCTTGGTCTGTCAATGGGTTGCTCTTGCTGGGGAAGGGATGTGGGAATCTCCCCATTGTCTCCTCGTGTCCTGGTGCCTCTGTAAATACCCTGTAAAGGAGCTTCCTTCTCCTTTCTTGCTCTTTCAAATCCAAGTTTCTTAGATGTGAGTCCAAGCTGCTTTGAGCATCAGTATCCCAACTGTCACCATGATGGGGTATATTCTTCCTCCTGCTACCTGGCTCTGTAGCTGGTCTTGTAAATGAGATCCAGATGGAGAAATGAGTCTTCATCCTTGGCTAATCTGAGGAGTTGCTGAGCAGAGCTTTCCCTAGTTGGCCTCAAAATGAAGGGGTTTCTGGTGGTGCCTGCAGAAGTTATGAAGGGTCAAACCCAAAGGCTCCCTTGCTAACAAGGGGCTCTGCTTTCCCCTCGCCAAAGTAGGAAGGTTGCCCTTGGAGATGTCTGGAAGGTAGCAAAGAGTGGTTCAGGCTTTGCTGTCCTTCCTCGTGCCTCTGCTAGAGGAGCTGGCCCTGTGGGAGGTCGAATATGACTCTTGCTGGAACTGGTACTGAAGGCTTTTGGAGCCAAAGATCCTTTGGGCTTGCTGGTCTTGGCCATGCCAAGTCATGGAGATTTTGCTACTGGGATCACGGAGCAATGCTTCTGCTTGTCCCAGGCCTCCGAGCGCCTGAAGTAAAGGCTTTAGCTTGAAGCCTCAGCAGGGCACAAGTGCGGAAGCAAGGTGGTAAGCACCTGGCTTACAGTGCTCAGCACCTTCTCCCCAGGAGTGTCAGGCACTAGCTGGGACCCAGTTGCATTCTTGGATCTGGAGCTGAGCAGTCTCAAAAGTGCATTCCCAGGGATGCATCCTAGGCCGTGCCTGGAGCAGGAAAGTACCTTCTGCAGCAACAACCACCACTACATGAGGACGGCTCACGTGGCAGAGGCTGTAAGTGGAAAGAATCGGTTTGCACTTAGAAGACCTGTGTGCCAAGCGGGATGGCTGAAACAGAATTCCTCCTGTGTGCCCAGCGCTGCAAAGCTGGACCTGGTGAGGGAGCGTGGCAGTGGAACGCATCCCCAGCACTGGAGCTGCTGAACCTGGGCCATGCTGAGGTCTGTCAGCGCAGCCAGGATCCTGGGGATGCATGCTGGGTGACCGTGCCCTCAGCGTGGCAGAAGGGGATGCCACAGGCTTGGCGAGGCCCCTTTGACCACTCCAACACAGGGTCGTGGCGTGGTTGAGGGGCTGCCTGCCCCAGGGCCTGCTGTCCTCCTTGGCTCAGCCCCAATGGGGAGGGGTGTTGCGATGCTTAGGGTGATGGCTGAACGGCAGGGGAGCGTGGAGCTGGAAGTTTACACAAGGTCTGGCCTCTTCTTGGTGTGTCTGGGGTGGTGAGGCTTTCTTTGGCCCCAGGGCTCTTGCTTGGAGACCGGAGCAGGGATGGTGATGAAGCTTGGTGTGTCCATCTAGTGAACGTCATCTCCTGCACCTTGTCCTGTGAACAGGGAGAAGATGTTGACCTCTGCTATGTTCTCTACGGGAAAGAACAGTCCCAAGCCCAACTGGCCAATTTTTATCCTGTCGTAGGGCAGGGTGGCAGAACGTAGATGTGAGATCCCCAGTCCAGTGGCTGCTGGGGTGGCTTTGTCTGGAGGGCAGTTGTGTGGGACTGCATGTGCTGGCCTTGTGCGCTGCTCTGCTTCATCACTGAGCCCAAGTTTACCTGGCCACAGGCTGTGCTTGCTGGAAACCGAAGGACCCAGCAGGGCAGTCCTACCCATGCGGAGGGTAGCTAGAAAGGGCTGTCAAGCACTGGAAGGGGCTGCCCAGGGCAGGGGTCGAGTCCCCATCCCTGGGGGTATTTAAAAGACGGGCAGACAAGGTGCTTAGGGACAGGGTTTAGTGGTGGGATGACAGGGTTAGGGGAACGGTTGGACTTGATGAGCTTAAAGGGCTTTTCCAACCTCAACAATTCTGTGATTCTAGGGTCTCCAGCCCTGCTGCATAGCCCAGAAGAGGCCACGGAGATGTTGCACCTCCTAGTTCGGGGCAGCATGTTCCCTCCTGAGCTGCAAAGGACGTGGTGCTGGGCTCTTGCATTAGTGTGGGGTCGGGTCTCGGTATGTGGCTGTGTGTCAGAAGCTGTTGGCCTGGGGACGTCCGTCCCTCCCATCCGCTTTCAAGGGCAGGAGGCCAGTGTCTGTCCGAGAATGTGACTCCCCTGGGTCACCTATCGCAGTGGCTATAGGCAGTGCAGGGCAAGCTATGGACTTGGAGAGAGCACCCAGGTCCTTCGGGAGGTACTGGAGGAGGGAAGGGACTTTCACCTCCCGGGGTTTCCCTGCCTGCGGTGGGATGCCAGTGGGGAGCTGGCTGGGACATGACCTGTTTCTAGCAGGGGCCTTAAAGCTTGGGCTGTGTGTGGTGTCCGTTCGTGCTCTGCGCTCTCTCCTGCTCCCTGGGCTCCCCCAGGCTGGTGGTCTTACCTCTGCCCCGCCCTCTGTATTCTACAGCCTGGGTGCCTGCCTGGGGTCTTCTGGGGGAAGTACCCTGTGGTGCAGAGGGAGATTGGAGCATGACGCTGGTTAGTGCTGGCATTTCTGGTCCATTTTTGGGTAGCTCAGCCCCTCCCTGCTGCCTCGAGGACCCTGCCTTGCCCAGAGTGGGACCGATGCAGTGGTGGCTCAGTCCTGTGGGTGCTTGCCACCCTACTGGTGTCCACAAAAGTCTCCCCGTGACTGGGGTGACGCTCCAGTAATCTCTGCCAGCAGCTGCCGCAGGCGTTCAGCTCACCATCGCTTGGCTTTTTTGGAAACCTGCTTGCTGCTGGGCCGCAGAGTTACCAGGCGTGCTCTGTGGGGCTGTGGCACGGCCATTAGCGTGCTGCCCCGAATCAGGTTGATTGGAGGGGAGATTCGTGTGCCTCTCTGGATGCGTCCTGGCTCTGTGGGCAGGAGGCATGGAACCGAAAAGTGCCTGGGAATCACCTTGTGGTGGGGCGAAGCAGATGCAGCTGGACTTGCTTAAGAGCTTGAGGTGAGGATGTCCCCTGTGAGGGTCCTGCATCCAGACTGATACCTTCTGCTCAGGGCAGAGACTGGCAGGAGCACCTCTCACTTCTGTCTCTCCTGCCAGGAGGAAACATGCCTGCCTGTGGGCAGGAGGAGCTGGTCTACAACAGGTTCACACAGTGACAGAGCTGTCCCCATGGGTAAGATCCATGGCTCTGGCAGACAGTGCAAGGTGCCTGTAGGTCCCTGAACATCGGGGGATGCCAGAAGTGCTGCTGGGTCTCTGGAGCCAGGGGCTCTGTGCAGTGGGCTGGGCAGCACAAGCATGGATGTGAGTGTCCTTCAGCGTGTTGGCTGTGGTGCTTATGCAAGTCTCCCCTAGCTTGGAGAACCTCTTGGTAAGGTGGAAGCATCCTGAGGGTGCTCAAGTGGCATCTCCCTGTGCCGCTTGGGACAGCAATCCTTGGGGGCTGCAGGGCTGGCCTCCCTGAATGTTTCAACAGCTCTGGACCCATGCTGTGGCCTGGGTGCCATCCTTTCCATGAGATCCTGCAGAGACACAGGGGATGGGACTCGATAGTGGGGAGCAGGGGGATTCTCTGTTGCAAATCCACACCAGCGGCACTTCCTCTGCTGGGGCCACGGACTATTCTTGGGTGCTGCCCCGTTGTGCCTGGACTTATCGGCTCCCATGTGCTTCCTGCTCCCCCGGGCAGGGGCTGGTGCGTTTCCCTGTTTCCCCCTTGCTCGAGCACCTTCCTGCCCTGACCGCAGGGGTGGCTGAGCCCCGTTGACATCCCCCTGCCTGGCCTGGGGGAAGAGGGATGCTGGGGAGGGGCTGATCCGGCTCTAAGTGCTGTCATGTGTGAAAAGCCCCAGCCCTGGGGACACAGTGCCTGTGTACTTGGGCTCGCCTTCGATCAGCCTGCCGTCCTCCCCTCCGGCCCAGCAGGACGTTGCTCCTTGGGTGCCTTTTGTGCAAAAGGCTGATTTCAGAGGGAATTGCCTGAAGCCCTCCTTGCTTTGGGTGCTGGGGGAGGCCCTCTTTCCCCTCTGGAGATGGGTGAATGTGTTTCTGGTGGGTGTTGGGGGTGGGGTGGGGGGTGTGTGCCCTGTGGCTGCTCAGGGCTTCCTGGCTGGAGCAGCTTCTGGTCTGATCCTGCACTGGGGCTCAATGCTGCCTGCCCTGTCAGCTGCCTGAGGACATCAGAGTTCTGCCAGCGCTGGAACTGTAAGCGGGCAGCCAGCTTGTGCAGCCCCTCTGCTGTTGAGCCCTGCTGGTGGGAGGGGAACCTGAGGCACAGAGGGGTGAAGGAGCCTGTCAGCAAGCCCTTTCTGCCTGAGAGGCACACATTGAGGCCTCCCTGCTGAGCTCTCCCCAGCCCAGACCAGCCATCTCTCCCCCCCACTTTTCCCCTCCCCTCTGTTTCCTGGGAATCTGATGTGCTGAGGAGCAAAACCACCCTGTGCAGTGGCAGGGCCCCTGCAGCCCCATGTCCCACTGGGGCAGCGAGATGAGGGTCCTGTCCCATTTTTAAGCCATGCGGCTGGGCTCCCGAACGTTTTCCTCCCAGCAGCCCTGTTCTGCAAGCTTGCCTCCCTGCCTTTCGCCACCATGCCTTCTAAGTCCCGGCTCTGGCAGCCTCGCCGCATTCCTCGCCTCATGTCAAGCGGCCTGAGCTGCACCACGGTGACTGGGCCCAGGGTTCTGTATCCCCTGTGGCTCTGCTGGCAGCCCCGCGTGCCCGGAGAGCACCCCACTGGGATGCTCTCCCATGGGAAGAGCTGTAGCCCTTGTGCCTGAGCTGCCGGGACCGCAGGGTGGCTGCTTGGAGCTGAGACTGCCCTTGGGATGCTCTGGCACAGCTTGTCCCTGTCCTCAGCAGGATGGCACGGGGCTCCCTCCCTTCGTTGGTGGATGGATTGGTGTGAACGAGTGTCAGATGCTTTGTCTCCAGGAAAAAAAACTGACAGGTAGCTGGGGGTGGGGAGGGAGGGAGGGTGTCCAGTGGGGTGGGGTGGATGAGGCACTGGAGCATGTTCCTCTTGACACTGCCCTTGGGTAAAGGGCTTGTGTGCTCCAGGTGCTGGGAGCATGACCCCAGGACCTAGCTGATTTTGGGAGGCCAGAGTGGCCATAGCTGTGCAAAGGCAGGGCTGTGGGTAATGCAGCCAAAGGGCTAATCTTGCAGAAGGGGAAGGTCAGCCTTGCTGGCTTCTGGGAGCATTTGGAGCTGTGTCTTAACAAAACCCCAGTGCTGGAGACCTACCAGAGCAGCCTTGTTGGAGGTGGGCACTCGTGCCTTTGCATCTGATGTAATGTGGCCCATGCCGGGCTGCAGGGCAGTGCCCAGCTCTGCTTGGGACTCCCTTTCAAGAGCTCTTATTTAAAAGCAGACGTGGCCAAGAGACATGGCTGTTGGAAAACACATGCTGACTTGGGCATGGAGCTGTGGTAGGAAAAGGCAGGTGTTGCTGCTGGACTTCTTTCAAGCCTCGGGGCAGAGAACCTGGCTGTGCTGGTGCTGGGTGCGTGTCTCTTTGGGGAGATGTGGCTGCCGAAAGGCTGCCTTTGACCACTGAGGCTTCGGGCACTAAATGGCTCTGTCCTCGTCCCTCCCTCCTCCTGCGTGGGGAGATATGCTGGGATCCTCCCTCTCAAAGAGATGGCCTAGATGGTCTTGTCTCTCCTGGCACAAATCCTGTTTTCCATGGCTCTCCTCCATCTCTGCCAGGTGTCTGGACCAGGGACATCCCTGTAGAGGGTAGGCATGGGGAAGGAAAAGAGTTTTCTGCAGGGCCTCCAGCAGTATGACCCTGCTGGGCTGTCCTAGGCAAGAGCTGCTATCTGCCCTGCCCGCGTCTCTGCTTGAGAGCAGTTGTCCCGGGCAAAATGGGGATGCTCTCCCCTGGTCTTCCTGGAGATCTGCTGCTTCTGTGTCCTCTCCAAGCTCCTGCTCAACATGTGGTTTGCCCCAGGCAGCTCCTGATCTAGCCCTGTATGGGTAATTTTATTATTTTTGTGTGTCCTGTGGCTTTTCCAGCTGCTCTGTGGGGAGGCTGGTGTTGGGTCTGGTTCTGGTGCGTTGGTTTGTGGTTCTGGTGTTTGGTGGCAGTGAGTTGAAGCTGGGCAAATGTATTTAAACAGAAGCCTACCCAATCTTGGTGCATTGAGTGCAAGGGCTGGAAGCCTGGGTTTATCAGCCACTGGAAAATGCCTGTCCAGACCCTGTTGCCCTCATCTATAGTTTCCTCTTTTTTGGGAGGAGGTGTGGAGGCTGGACCAGGGCTGCCCACAGTGCACAGGATGCTCAGACTGGCAAGTCACCTCCTGCTTTTCCCCTGTGGGTTAACTCTGATCTTTGCTTTCTGATGCTGCTGATCCTGTGTTTACACCGGGTCTTGGAAGCGATCTCCCTCTGGCTTACCTGACTCTGTCCCTCAAGTGGATCACTCGGGTCTTTTGCCAGCCTCACCCTCCCTTCCCCAAATAGCTTGGTCTCACTTTCCCCTCACCCTTTTCTAGATCGCTCATGGATGTGCCGAATCGCAGAGATCTCAGAAAACCAACTGCTTGGTCTCATCGCTTCCAACAAGCTCTTCTGAGCAGGAACCTCGAGACTCTCCAGGAAACCTTGTTTGAAGATGTTAGCTGGTGGCATTTGGGCTTGCCCAGGCTGTCTTTGGGGCGATGCCAGCCCTTGGCAGGTGCTGTGGGTCAGCTGGGATCCCCTTTCCAATGCCTCGGACCTGGAGGCCGAGGGAAGCTTTTGGCCTGCAAGAGAAGGTCTCTTGCTCCCGTCCTTGGTGGCAACTTGTGGGATTGGCATGAGGAGCTTGTTGCCTCTGACAGAGAGCTTTCCTAGGCACCCGTGTTGTTCCATTTGGGCTGTTGTAAGGGCTCCGAGTAGCTGACTTCTTCCCTGAGCAACCGTGCATCTTCCATTCCATCATGCCTGTCGCAAGGACTTACTGAGCCACGCATCACGGGACCATTTAGAGACCCAACAGAGATGCAGATTTCTATCTGCTTGGAAGAAACATCCATTCTGGGGTCTGAGCACACTCATATCCTGAAATATTGAAAAGGGATGGTGCTTTCACATGGCGGAGGCACGTGTGTGCCACTGCGCTCGGCACAGTCCTCCCCTGCAAGAGATGGCTGTGTGTCTTCTGGGAACGCACCGCAGGCACTCCCTGTAGCTTGCGCTGAAGCACAAGCACCGAAGCCTTCAAGGCAGCCAGCAAGCCAAGAGATGGTGCCATTGCCCACTCTGTCTGGGTGTGAGGTGGCCCTGGAGTGATACATCAAATGAGGGGCTGGGCTGGGGGAGACTGTAGGGCCAAGCCTGGGCATGTGTTTCTGGCGTGCTCCAGGTCGAATACTGCTTCCCTAGGCAGGGCAAAGCGAATGCTGGGATGTGTGGTAGGACTGAGGGATCAGGAGAGGGGAGGGATGCTCATTCTGCAACACTCTTGAGATACACCAGGCTGGAGGAGGGCTCTGTGTGCTCAGGGGGGTGGTAGCAGCCCACTGAGGTGTTCACCAGCTGGTGGCAGCCCATAGTCTCAGCATGCATGGAGAGCAAGAGGGGCCCAGGACCCCAAGACTCTGATGATCACCATCTGTCCTGGAGGGCTTGAGCTGCCTGCCAAGTTGATGTGAAGGGTATCTCCCTGCCCTGGCGGGACCGTCTTGGGCACGGGAGCTCAAAGAGGTGTGTGTTTTCTCCTGTGAATAGGAGAAACTTCCCTGCTTGGAGGAGTACGAATCTGGCTGCCCCCAAAGAGTTTCAGGGTGCAGAGGCTCTGCTGCATGCTCCTACATTTTCAGGTGGTGCTGTCTCCAGTACAGGAGCAGGGCAAGCATCTGCTGCTTGCTTTGGTGGCAAAAAAGAGGTTTACTGAGGTGTCAGATACAGCCAGTTTTGTTTGGGGAGGGGGAAATGGCTGAGCAGAAACTATAACGTGGGAGCAGAGCGCTTCTGCCCTGCAAACGTAATGGGATCACTCCAGACTGGAAACAGACCAGGAGATGTGCTCTGGCTTGGGGCTCCTGGTCCTGCTGTGTGTTTTGGCAGCTCACAAGTGTCCGGCATTGTTTGGTGTCATTCTGAGCATTTGGGCATCTGTGCTGTCTTGTGACCTTCTTGAGGCTTGTTTGGGACTGGCTTGGCAGATGGCATCCCCGTGCAATGAAAACCAAGGAACACAGAGCCCCATCTCATTCCCGTCGTCTTCACTTGCCTATTGGTCAGCACTGGCTGAGCTTGCAGTCTCCTGGTCCTTGGTAGCGATGACTGGTGTCTTGGTGACCTCTGTTGTGCACAGCTTCCCTTTCCAGCTCTGTGCTGATTTACAAGAAGTCTCAGCAGCTTTGTCATGCTGCTTTCCTATGGAAATAGGCTGCTGGCCAGGGTCTCCCCGTACAGGGAGAAGGTGGCCATGATGGTGTGACTGTTGAGTAGAGCTCCCCCAAGCCATTAGCCTTCAGCATTGTTCCTTCTTCCTGGCTGTTCATGTCAACGGTTATAGATAACTTCAACAGACGATTGAACTCTTCCTCTGGCCCTGTATTTTTGCTTATATGTACTGAGCGCATTTGGACTTGTAGCGTGACTTCTGCAGCTTGGAAAGAGCTGCTGCCTACGAGGGTTTGGTGCAGCGCAGCTGACTTTTGGCCAGGCACAATAGCACAAACGCTGCAGGAGCTGGTTTGGGACCACTTCTGAAGGGGCTGATGTGTGTTTGGTGAAGAAGCTGGGACAGACCCCAAAATCATCCTCCTGGTGATGTTCTGGGGCTTCTGCAGAGGTCAAAAGATGCGAGTATAGTGGTGAGGTGTTCCTCAAAATTGAGGGCTGCCTTTGGATTGGTGGCTGAAGTAAAGCACAAGATAGGCTGAGGGAAGGAGATCTAGCATATGTTCTGTAGAAAGAGCTACAGACAAAACGGGGGGTTGTACGGATCTCTCCTGGACCTTTGATATGCATCAAACTCTGTGTTAGTGCTTTTGGCAGTGTCTGGGCTCCTAGCAGTCTTTTCAGGCTTTAGTCCTCAAGGCCCAGTCAGACTGTGGGGCTGGTACCCGTGCCCCAATCAACCCAGGCTGTTCTGCTGGAGACTGAATTCTGGCAAAGGTCCAAATCCTTTGTTGCAGGGTGGGAAGGACTGTCTGTGTGTTATCCTGGACAATGCTCCCCTAATGTAGGGAAGGGTCAGTGCCTGCAAGGTGGTGCAAGGTGTCCTCCTCCTGTTGCACCTAGCTTCTGAACTGTGCCCTGTATGCCTGCCTTGGTGCTAAGCATCTCCTTTCAGTAGACCTTGTTGACCTCTCTCCTAGGTACGGACGCTGTTTGTCAGTGGCCTTCCTGTGGATATCAAGCCCAGAGAGCTCTACCTACTCTTCCGACCATTCAAGGTAAGAAGGTCTTCAAATTTGGTCTTTGGTGGGAAAGGTGCTGTCTTGTGGGCAACCTTGCAGCAAATATCTGTCGGAGAGGAATTGAGGATGAAGTGGGAAGGTAGGCCTTCTGTGAAAGCTTGGTAGGAAACCACCATGGTATCCCATGGCTTGTGCTCAGCTGGGTAACCTCCCCTGGAGGAGTCTGTCTTCTCTTTTGGTGGGGGGGAAAAAAGAAAATTGTTAATGTACCTCCTCCTGCTGCAAACCCTGCTTAGGTTTGGTGCTACGGGAACTCCTGGAGCTGTCATGTTGTGTCTCAGTTGTAGCTTGGCCCCTTCAGGAACATAACACTGACTTGCTTCCTTCCCTTCTGCAGGGTTATGAAGGGTCACTGATCAAGCTAACTTCAAAGCAGGTACCACCTCCTTCCAGCTTGAGTATTTTTTGCTTTTGCTAGAAAACCAGACATGCTGGGAGGGGAGGGGTGGGGAGACAGATCCCATTTCACCATGTAAAGCACTGTCTGTGTTCAGCACCATGCATACAGCTGGATTCTGCTCACCCCTACTGTCCTGGTGGCCCCAAGCTCTCAGCATGTGCTGAATGGCTTTGTATCTTCTACTGCTGCCCAGGGCCGTATGGGGTGAGACCTGATGCTTTAGCCTCAAACCCTATGCTGCCCAAAACCTTAGAATCACAGAATTGTTGAGGTTGGAAAAGCCCTTTAAGATCCCTAACCCTGCCATCCCACCACTAAACCCTGTCCCTAAGCACCTTGTCTGCTCAGCTTTTAAATACCCCCAGGGATGGGGACCCAACCCCTTCCCTGGACAGCCCCTTCCAGTGCTTGACAGCCCTTGTGGGGAAGGAATTTTTCCCAATGTCCAACCTAAACCTGCCCTGGCACAACTTGAGGCTATTTCCCCTCGTCCCATTGCTTTGGGAGCAGAGCCCGACACCCTCCGGCTCCCTCCTCCTGTCAGGCAGTTGTAGGCAGCGATAAGGTCTCCCCTCAGCCTCCTCTTCTCCAGGCTCAACACCCCCAGCTCCCCCAGACGCTCCCCAGCAGGCTTGGGCTCCAGACCCCTCCCCACCTTCCTTGCCCTTCTCTGGACACGCTCCAGCCCCTCCATGTCCTTTTGGGAGTCAGGGGCCCATCTCTGAACCCAGTATTCCAGGGGCGGCCTCCCCAGTGCCCAGGACAGGGGCACGGTCACTGCCCTGCTTCTGCTGGCCACACCATTCCTTATACAAGCCAGGATGCTGCTGGCCCTCTTGGGCACCTGGGCACACTGCTGGCTCATATTCAGCCTGCTAGGTTGGGACCTTCCTCAGTCCATCCTAATCAAGGCAGTAGTTCCCCTTGCGGACAAGGGGTGCCCTTGCTGGGGGCTACCAGGGTGAGCTGTGTCCCCACGTGTAGGAATGCCAAAGCATTTTGCTGTGGTGGGAGCAGATGCAGAGCAGGAATCTTGGGCTGATGGCTCTGCTTGAAGGCCTTCTACAGCTTTAGATGGTCTCTTTTGCTTGCTGTAAGCTGTCTGGGACGGGGGGGGGACAGGGTGGTCTGAGGAGCTGGAACAGGCTTCCAAACTGAAATCGGCATTATTTCTTTTAGCCGGTTGGTTTTGTGACCTTTGACAGCCGGGCTGGTGCTGAAGCAGCAAAGAATGCCTTGAATGTGAGTACCCGCGGTGCCGGGATGCCCTGGGGAGGGCTGGGCACCGTACACCCTGCTCTAGCTAGGCCTGGAGCTGTGGGACAGTGTGCTGCTTGGCTTGACCATGGGAAGGGTCAGGGTGTCTCAGCTGTGCCCTTGAGTATGGAAGCTAAATGGCCCTGCAGCATCCCACTGGGGAAGCAGGAGAGCTGCTCCAGGCTGACATTGGCCTGAGCAAACAGACACTAACTGTCCCACGCTTAGTGTAGGTGTAGCTTCTGACCACTGGAAGACTGCTCCAGGGCCTCTGAGGGTGTGGAGAAAGAACACTACTGCTCTTCTTGAGTTGGCATGCACCTCTTTACTCACCAGTTAGCCTCTGATAACAGGGTTTGGGCTGGGAATCCTGATCCTTATCCATTAAGTGCTCCCTGTTCCATGGGGAAGAGTGAGAGGACACCCCACCCCCCCTTACTCAAATGAGCGTGGATACCCATATGTGTTGATGTGGCCAGAGCTATTCTTCAAGGAGCTCTTCCTCCTGCTGTCTGCATTGAGCCGGGGGCTCATCCTAGCTTGGCTCCTTGACGTGAGCTTGGCTTGGAGAACCTGAAGTGGGCAGGTCTTCTCTGGGGAACCAACTCTTAGCAAACAGATGAGGAGAGGTGTTGCAGGCATAGGAGGCTCCCAGGCATGATCAGGTACAGGGCGATACCCATTGGACACCCTGTAATGCTTTAATGAGGCATGTGGAGTTCAACTTGGGTTTAGCATCAGCTTTTTGAGGCTTGAGGTCGAGCTCAGCAGGATATGTGGGTAGTGGAACAGGCTCATTGCAAAGCTGGTCTGTCAGGTGGCCATAGGACTTGCTTGGTGCTAGTGGCCTTGTTAAAGCCTTACTTACCAAATGCCCTGATGAAGTGTGGCAGGTCCTGATCCTGGACTCTGGCCTGCCAGGACCTCTGCAGCCAGAAGGTACTTCCTTCAGGAAGGAAGGAAACCAGCCTTTCCATGCTGCTATTTCCATGGAAGGGCATGAGGCAGGGCCAAAGCTGCCTGGTACGGGCTCTTTAGCCCATTCACAGTGCTTCCAAACTGCTGCAGCTCAAGAAAAAGACTTGAGGCTGGTCAACATGGCAGGCACACCCAAAATGGGATCTCCATCCCATGTGGACCCGCAGAATTTAGCGGGATCTAGGCAGCAAGACATGCTGATCTGGTTCTGCTCTGCTGTAGACCTTGGGCAGTGGGACATGTGCCAGTGTCTGTGCCCAGGCTGGCAGGAGGTGTAGCAGCATCACAGATAGGAGCTCCAGTATAGCTGGGGTTATCCCAGCTCCAGCAGATGGAACTTTCCTGACCAGCGTTGGTAGCTATCACTGCTGTGCTGGTTGGTGAGCTGCATGTAAGAAGCAAACCTGTGTCCCTCCTATTGGAAGCAGTGGTCCTAGGCTAGTGAAACATAGAAATACAAGCATGTGGGAGCTTGAGGGTTGCAGTGAGGTGACAAAAATCTGGGTGTGTGACTGCAGCATGATGGCCTTGGTTCCCCAGTTGGGCTTTGCTCCATGAACAGGCATGCCCTGTACTTGGGCTGGAAACCTCACCTCTGAGAGATTCCTGTGCTTTCTGCTCCGACAGGGCATCCGCTTCGACCCAGAGAACCCCCAGACCTTGCGGTTAGAGTTTGCAAAAGCCAACACAAAGATGGCCAAGAGCAAGCTGATGGCCACGCCAAACCCCACCAATATCCACCCTGCCTTGGGCGCACACTTCATTGCACGGGACCCCTGTGAGTATGCTGGGAGGGACTTTCAGGTCGTGGCTGGTGCAGCCTGGAGAGATGCCCAGCCCTGGGAATGTTGCCAGGGTGAAAAGGAAACCATACCCATGTGTGCTCTGGCTGAAATCTGCCTGGTGCAGGAAGCCCAGCACGTTGGAGTTGCAGGGGAATAACAGGCATCTGGTAAGGCTTCTGGCCAACACTAGAAGTGTTGGGAGAGCAGAGCTGGTTTTGGTAGCTCAAGTGACACGGTGTGTCCTTGAAACCATCCCTAGGTGCGAAGCAGAAGGGACTCATCCTGTGCCACACACCCTCAGCGGAGCCCAGTGGGGCCAGCAGCCCTGCTGAGGCTTGTTGGGCAGCTGGTAAGGTGATGCTGAGCGCTCTGTCCTGCCATCCTGGGGCACTGGCCCTGTGCTGCATGCATGAGCCAGCCTGCCCAAAGCCTGCCTGGAGCACCGAGTGGTGGTGGAGCATATTCCTGGCCTCTCTTGGTGAGGCCGGGAGGTCAGAGGAGCAGCTCCTCGCAGGGGTGCTGTATTTTATACCTCACTGTGACAGCAATGCAAAGCTTTAGTCTGGGGTTGGAAATGCAGAGCCTGCCCCTGAAGCAGGCTGTTGGGGCCAGCTACTGAGATGCTGTTGCCTTGTCTCCTCCTGTCTAGATGACCTGACTGGGGCAGCTCTTATTCCAGCGTCCCCCGAAGCGTGGGCTCCCTACCCACTGTACACCACGGAGCTAACCCCTGCCATCCCCCATGCTGCCTTCACGTACCCGGCGGCCGCTGCTGCGGCTGCTGCTCTTCACGCTCAGGTGAGTTGCTCCCAGTGTCCTGTGCCAGGAACCGGGCTCTCCTCTCTCTCCTGCCCTGGTGCTCGCTCCCGTGGGTCTCTGCTTGGCTGGTTCGACCCTGGCCTCCGCACCTTGGCTCCCGGACAAAGCCTCCTCCCGGCTGAAGTGCATGGGGGGCCCCTCAGCCCTGAGCAAACTGCAGGGGAGAGGTCTATGTGGCCGAGAGTAGTCGGAGCTGGACGATTATTTCTGATCCAGCAGGTCCAGCCCGCTTCCCTGTGAGAGGCAGGCAGATGGGAGAAAGGGCTTGATTTCTGGCGGGGTTTGCTGGTCCCTGTGGCTGGAGAACCTGTTGTGGGATAGCTGGGAGGAAATGCTACCTGCCAGCTAGTAAAATAGCTATGAAATGTACTCCTTGAAGCCGCAGCGAAGGCAGCAGGCTTAGCTCGGTGCTGAAGCTGAGGGGCTCAGCTGGGACCCTCTTGGGCCAAGCGACTCAAAATGCTTTTGAAGCTGGAGTCCTGCAGGAGATGAGTGATCAGAGCCTTGCCACAGCAAGGAACCCTGATGGGATGGTGGCGTTGGCTGCCCTGGGTGCAAGCTAGAGAGGGTCAGGCTGTATGAGCCTCGAGAAATGCTGGTGGTGGTGCAACCAGCTGTCTGGTGTCCCAGGGCATGCTTGCTAACAGCTCAGAGGTGTAGGGATGCCTGTACTGGTCTGAAACTGGAATGCTTTAACATATGGAGACCAACACCCCTGCTGAGCATGAAGGCCCTGAAACCATGGAAAGGCAAAGGGAAAACAGAAATGTAGAATTAGTGTCCTAATTCCAGGTTAAGACGCTTGGTTTGGAGCACTTGTACAGGAGCTCCTGTCCCTGCCCTGCTTGGTGTTGCCAGCCAGCTGTGCTCTGCCTGCTTTGGTCTGCTCTTGCAGGGTGCCATGGTTGAAGCAGGGTCATGGGACTCTGGGCTTAGACCTCGGAGCATCAGGGCTTAGCTTCTGCTCCCTGCCCAGCCAAGCAGGGCATTTAGCTCTGCTTTTCCCTGCTTAACTTGAGAGGAGGAGGAGCTGTGTCCCCTCACCTTGTCCCCCAGCCAACAGTCAGCTCAGGTGGCCCTTTGGCATACTCTTGCTTCCTACAAGCATCTTGACCATAACTGCCCAGCTTTGACCTGAGCTTGTTTCCAAAATGCAACATGGAGGCAGTGGAGGGGATGCAAGCTCCTGGCCCCTGTAGGCTTGTCTGTCCTGCCTCATCCACACCTGCAGGCCTCTGCTGCTTTTGCCCTTCCACTGGTGAGCTGGCCCTGGGATGAAGCTCCTGCAGGGTGGGCAAGAAGCATGTGGGGCCCAGGGCAGGACCAGGCACTGGCTTGTTCTTCCAAGGGCCTCTAGAGCCAGGCTGGTCCTTCACCAGGAGGGTTGTGCTTACTGGTTGGTGTTCTCCAAGAGTTATTGATGGTGCCCACAGCTACAGTGTGCTCTGCTCCTGGGTAGCCCCAGAGAGATGTCGTCTTCTTTTTCTTGCCCCTTGTGTGTAAGGTGGGAGGACCAGGAAAAACCCCTCTGGCCCAGCTGAGGTGGTTGAGGGGAGGTGAAACCATTACTGCAGTTCCTTCAAGGATGATCATCAGTGGCTGTATGGGGACCCTGAGTGTAAGGGCTAGACACCAAAACTCTACAGTGCATGGTGGGAGAGGAAAATCTCTGCTCTCCTAAAGTGGAGGGTATCAAGGAGGCCTCCAGCCAGATCTTTTCCCTATGGGGTCTTCCTGCCCCCCAGTTGGCAAGCTACTAGCCTTCAAAGAGGTCTTCTGTCCTGAAGAATGACCCTGAGGCTCCAGGGAGCTCCCTGTATAGGTAGGACTCCCTGCCCAAGGAGGTCCTTAAGTGGTGACATGTCCCTAAGCCTTAGGGAGCCAGCATAGCCCCTCCAGGCCATGGCTGGACCTAGCTCTCTTCTGAAGAGCAGCTGGGCTGGCTGAACAGTTACAGCTGCTCCTTGCTGTGCTTGAGCCGGTGGTGACCTCGCAAGGAGACATTCTGGTGCGGTATATGTTACCAATAAAGTTTTATGGGGTTAAACATTACTCAGGTTGGCAGCTCGGAGCTGCCCCATCTCTAGGCTGGAGCCCTCTCCCTTGCAGAGCTGAGGCAGGGTGGAGCGAGTCGGCGAGATGCCGTTTGCTCACAAACGGGGCTAAAAGCTGTAACCTCAGAGAGCTGAGCCCTCTTCCCTCACTGGTAGGGGCTGGTTTGCCTTGCTGGCGGGGTGGTGGGCACACGGGTTGTTCTCCAGGACAACTGCAGTTCTTCCTTCTGAGATTGGTGTTGGCTGGGAAGACGGGAACATGCCTGTTCATGGGCACAGCCAGAGCTGTAGCAGCTCCACAGCAATTGGTCCTGAAGCAGGCATGAAGTTGGAGGCTGTAGCTAAACTAAGAGCTTGTCACAAAAGTTTTAAACCTGAAGTGCTTGTCCTCTCGCAGCTCTTGTGTTCAAGTCCAGTAGTGAGCTCTCCTCACAGAGGTGGCTGCCCTCTGTGATGCACCTATGCAACCTCCCGAAGAGCTGCCTAGAGGGCTGGCAGGAGTGACGAGGGTCAGGAGGTGGTATGAGGCTGGCCCGGCCTCAGCTTGCACGCCGGGAGCTGTCGGTAAGCTGCTCGCAGGCGAGGCTGATGGCTGCTCCTCCCAGCACTGCTGTGCCATGGTGATGGTCCTGGCAGGCACCAGGCTGCTGTAGATGTGACTGTGGCCTGACCCTGCACTGCTGAGAGCCTCTACCTATGGAGACTCCACTGACTTTAAGATTGTCCCATCTGCCTTCCCTCCCTCCCACCCTCTCTCAAATCCCTCCTTTGATGTCCCTAGTGACCTCCAGCCATGATGCCAGCGCAGGCTAGCCCTGAAGCTCAGAGCTGTCCCTGGCGATGGGACGCCTTAGCGATGCCTTATTGCAGCTAGTGGAGTGGCTGTACTACAGCTCCATTCCTAGAAGTGTTAAGCATGATGGCAACCACGTCTGGAAAGACTGGTAAGGTAACCATCTCTCCTCCAAGGTGCACCATGGGATTTGCAAGCTTCTGCCCATCTCTGTAGCCCGTACCTCCTTGGCAACCCAGTGCATGGGCCTCACGCTATCCACCCACCAGAGCCTGGGGAATGAGATACCAGGCCTTCTTTTCTAACCCACATCTCCAACTTGGCAGCACATGACATGGCACACACAGCATGGCACCATCTTACATCAACTCCTCCCAGCTGAGCCAGGCTCAGCCAGGTCCTGCCAGTGGGAGGGGAGCAGCCCGGTTGACCTGGGGCAGAGACAACCCTGCCACTTGGCGTGAAAGAAACCTGGTTTCTCCCCAACCACGACCCTTCGAGGGCAACCAGAAATACACCTTGACCTCACTCCTGGCACACGGTGGGGGAGGTGAGTGACGTGATAGTGATAGCACATGACTAAATTCTAGCGGGCACGTTAGCCAACAGCACTTGCCGGTCACTTTGTTCCAGAATTGCATACCAGGACAGACCCTGTCCTTAATCATGGGTCTAATCTCACCTCTTTCCTCTCCAGTTACTGGAAACAGAGCAAGTTCCTACCTGGAGCTTGGCTTCCCTCTTGCAACCTGAAATCGCAGGCAGGACATGGGTCTTGTGAGTTGTAACAAAGGAAATCAGCAGCCTGGGAGAGATGGGAGTGGTGTAGGAAGCTAGAGGCTTGGGAGGAGGGAAGATGGCCCAGCCTGGGACTGGTTGGCAGGGAAAATGGTTGCTGTGGTCAGCTCTAACTGAAGGAACCGAGTCCTAGCTCACTTCTCCTTGCAGTGGTTCTGGGTAAACTTTCTTTTTTCCCCTCTGTGTTTTAGCGATGTTGGGGAAAGAAGCCATCAAAGATAGGGGCCCAGGTCTGCCTTTGCCCTTGGAAGACTGTGAGGCGCAAAGATGTGCAGAGTTGGTCTCCTGGGAAGATGCTTGACATGAGTGTAGAGGCAATGATGCGGCTTGTCTTGTTCTGCTTGAACCTGGTGAACGGTTTCATCTATTGCCTGTGTGATGATGTTGGGTAGCATTGCACCTCTGATGAGAAACTGCTTGGTTTGGAGTGCCTCTAAGCTGGGCTCTGAGTGGGCAGTAAGAGACACCGGGGGCTACCAGTGCTCCTGGAGCTCTTCTGCAAAGAGGTGCTTCTGGCTGTGGCAGCATCCCTGAGGGCAGGACTCTGCTAGGGGCAGGATTTTTCCTGGATTACTGGGTGCAGGACCCTTGGAACATGGGTGAGGCTGGTGGTGATGTTTACCACATGGTGCTTGTAGGAGGCTAGGCTGATGTGTTGGGTACCCAGAGCTCTGGAGGGTGTTTGTGGTAGATGCCAAACCTTTTGGGGGTGGGCTGCCCAAGGTGCCCTCCAGAGCATCCACCTTGCTGTTGCTGGCAGCAGCCTTGTCTGGAGGCTTCAGGAAATGACGGAGGTGGGCCTGTCCAAGCAAGTGGTGAGTGGAAGGAGCAGTCCTGGATCGTGGCTATGTGGTGGTGCAAGAGCCCAGCAGGACTATGAGGCTTCCCAGCACTGAGTTGGGGCAGAGTCTGTTGATGGAAGGAGAGGTCAGTGCTCCAAATCAATCTTTCCCTCTTGTTTGATGCCTGGGGTGGCTCAGGGCAAGCTGGATGTCTTGAGTGGTGCTGCTGTTGTGGATGGACATGAGGCAGATCCCAATGGCTGTGACCAAGGGAATTGGGAGTGTGGGGAAGGCCCATTAGGGTGGCTTCAGGCGTTCTGCCTTCTGTTGGGATGCTGCTGTTTGCTGGGTGCGTGGCCACCTGGGTGCCACCAGCCTAGCTGAGCCCTGGAGCACCAAGCAATGGTCACCATGGTGGATCTGCTGGATAATGGGGATCCTGCCTTTGTGCATCACTGACCGCCAGACTCGCTTCATGGTCCCATCTGCAAAACCTCTTGAACTTCATGTTGAGGCAGCGAAGCTCTGATAGACCCTCCCTGGGATGGGAGGCTGGAGACAGTGGTGGATTTTCTAATAACTTAGTGCCTATTTGTTGGGGCTGTTGTGTAGAACTTCCCAGGATTATTTTTTCTGGGCAATCTCTGTGCTTCCGGGAGGTGTGAAGCGCTCTTCAAGACCTTAATGGTTACAGTGTTTTCCTAAACTCCAATGACTTAGTGCTGGCATAGTTGGCCAAGCAGCTCTGAGCAAGTTCTCCCCAAGCCAGCAGTTTCCTCTGAGCCAGAGAAGAGCAGGCAGGAGATGCTCTCAGCTCCTCCAGGTACCTGCTGGGCAGCTGTTCTTTTTAAACTCCACCTGATGAGTGAACTGGACCAAAATGCCATCAGAAATGACTCCCTGACCTGTGCCCAGCACTGGCTCTCCCTGGCTAGCTCAACCCAAAGGAGCGCAACTCGCTTCTGCTCTGGTAAAAGGAGAAACGCTTGTTTGCCAAGGTCTGCAGGATGGGTATGTCTCTGAGCTGAGGCCTTAAGGCCCAGAGGGGTCCAAGGCATGGGATGGATGCCTGTTAAAACACCATCCTTCTAAGCAACAGGATGGATGGGGTGCCTGTCATCTTCTGCGTGCTCCTCAACACTGTGTGAGATGATGTGTTGGTCCTCCAGCTCTCCCTCACCATAGCTGCCTTGGGGAGATGTGTGTGCTTGATTCGAGGGGGGGGAAAAAAAAGAGCCTTGCAGCAAGGTTTTCTCAGTGGGCTGAGACACTTGGGTCTTACAGAGAGTGCAAGTGTTTAGATGCTTGTCTTCCTCAACCCAGCCCCCTGAAGGACCCTGGGAGTGGGTGGCTTGGGTGAAGTGCCTGCTGCTGAGGCTGAAAATACATGTCCAGAGAGCCCTAATGGATTATGTTTGGTGCTTTGTTGGGTGCATCTTTGTAGGCTGTCCTTGCCTGCCCAGGGTTGTGTTCCCACCAGCTCTGTTCCCAGCTGGAGCAGAGCAGCTCTTGCCAGCCACCAAGGTAGCCTGCCCAAGGCCTGCAGCCTGGGGGAAGCGGTGGCCATGAAAGTACTCGTGGCTTGCTGGGGTGAGGCAGTCTCAGCAGCACAATTGAAGATGCTGCTGTGCATGCCAGCAGCTGGTAGCTAGATGCAGCTCTTGGACATGCTGGTTGGGTTCCTACCACCTCCCAGCAGCATGATGGAGTGCTCTGTCCCTGCCTGTGCAGGGAGCCTTTCTGGTATGTAGGCAGGTGGCTGGGTCCCTTCCAGTTTGGGGATTGCTCTGAGCTTCACCAGTTGCTGGGGCTGACTGCAGAGCAAAGACAAGACAACCCAGGAGTAACTAAGGAGGAAAGGCAGGCTGTCCAAGCTCAAGGTGGCTTGAGGATGGATCTGTATATTCAGTCCTCCCTTCCTTCTCCTCATTTTCCTGCTGAAGGAATCGCTCTCTGTAAGGATGGTGGGCAAGGTAGTAAACTTAAATTCTGAGGATAATCGGGAGAGACAATGGAGGACTTGACAGAGAGAGTGAAGCGCCGATGAGGTGTCTGTCTACCCTGTTTATCATTTCTTTGTGATTTTTGGGTAGTGCTGGTCTTGTGCTGCAGCAAGGGAGAGGTTCTTCGCCTCTGGATGTTTTACCTGGCCTCTGGAGGTGGCAGGCAGAGGCACAAACTTCTCTCCTCCAGCTGTCTCCTGGGATAGATGCTGAAGGCAGCAGTATGAGGCTGGCTGTGGCCTGGCTGGCGGGGTCTGTCTTGTCCCTATGGGCAGGTGAGCAGGAGATGTTTGCAGTGGTGGCGCCAGCCTCCCTTCCAACTGTGAGCTAATGCAGCTCCAGGAACAACAGCGTCTCTTCCAGTAAAAGCCTCCTTTGCTCTGCTTCCCTTGCCTAGAGTTGGATGTCTCCATTCACTCTTCCTCAGCTTCCTCCTTGACAGGCGTAGTATTTTGAGAGATGAGGGATCTTCTGAAAGCCCTCAGAGATTTGCTCCCTACAGGGAAGCGCTCTGGCTTGGCCTGCCGGCTGGCAATCCTCCTGAGACATCCCTACGCGGGGTCTTGTGGTGCTGGTGTCCTCTTCCACGTAGCTCTGGGAGCTCACTGTTTGCGGAGCCTCTCCACTCCCTAGCGAAAGTAAGGTGCCCGAGATGCTTTGAGGGTTGTGAAGAGAAAACTGCCTTGGAAGGTGCTGCTGTCCTCTTGGCCAGCTGCTGCCTCCGATCTGGTTCTTCCAGCGTGTTCTGCTGGCTTCAGAAATATCCATCCTAGTGAGGGGCTGTTCCTGCCTCATCCCTTCAAGCCCTTCATCTTTCCATGGGCTGAAAGACCTGGCAGGCCATTCCTTCACCCTGCCAGCGTGTCAGAGCCTTGGCTCGTACCCAGAACCATTGCATCCACACAGGCTCCTGCCGGCCTCCAGGCTGAGCCCCTCTGGCTGTGGGGCCATGCAATGTGTGGGTTTGTGTGTGCAAGCATCGGAGACTTGTGGGAGGAAGACAAGGAGAGGTGGTCCATCTGACATGGAGGTGTATTGGAGCTAGAGCTGCGAACAGTGCATGTTTTAGGAGAAAAGCAGGATTTCTGTTGAAACTGGAAGTGCTGGAGGCTCCGGCCAGGCCTGGGGTGGGGTGGGCGCATGGGGCAGAGCTGTCTCAGACCCGCTGAGGAGGGGACGAAGAGCCACCAGGCATGGGGAGCGGGATAGGGGATGGCCATGGTGCATGTGTGGAGCTGCTGTGCCTGCTGGAGTGAAGCCGGGCTGCTGTGCCGAGCCTGGTGTGGGATGGAGGCAGCTCTCAGGGTTAAGTGCTTGCAGCCTTGTGAACAGAGGGGGAGTTTCCTGTTGCTGCTGGGCAGGAGGAAACTGCTTCCAGCTGTGGAGGGGAGGGGTGCTGGAGTGGAGGCATTGGCCAGGGAGGAGGACCATGCTGCTGAGATGTGCCTCTGCTGAGCAAGCACCTACCAGTGACGGGGCTGGTGGGGAGCACTGAACCCTGCTCCTTGCACTGGTGGCTGCTGTGGTGGCCCCATAAGGTGTCAATGATGCCAGTGCCTGCACTGGGCTGTGAGCCCTCCTGGCCTGTGCCCCAGGGCAGTGTGGTGGCCCTGGGCTGGGGAGCAAGGGTGCAGCTGAACTGGGTCCCTCCCGCAGGCTAACGGAGAAGTGAGGGTATGGTGCATGTGGCAGCAAGACAGCACTTTGGTCATGGTGCTAGGTGGGACCCCTCACTGGGAAAGGGGAGCTTGGTAATGTCCATGCCTGCCAATCCCTCCACCCAAGGCTGGACTGGACTGAGTAGGATGCAGCTGGCTGCTGTGCTGTGGAGCAAGCTGGGAGCTGAGCTGGTAGCATCCACTCACCTCCTGAAGGTGCCCGGCAAGGAGCCTGACCAGCCTGGCTACAGACAGCAGCCTCCAGTGTGGAGCTGGTGCCTGAACAGGAGCCTGGGACCCAGCAGGTCCAACTGAGCTGACGAGAGGCTCCTGCTAGGACAGAGCCTTGGCAAACCTGCAGGCCTCTTCCCTGCAGGAAGCATCACAAGAGGAGGGACTCGAACAGCCCCAGCTGTGAGCTCAGGGACCTCAGTTACTGGCATCATGGCCCTTGTGATGGTGGAGGGAGGACTTGGCCATCGCAGGCAGTTGTGTTTGCTGGGAGGGGCGTGCTTCTTGTCCCCTCCAGCTCCTGCAAAGAGGCTGCAGCATCAAGGTCTTGGCCACTTGCTGCATGTCTATATATAAAGAAATGACTGCAAAGCCTCTGGCTTTGCACCTCCCTCACGTGTCAGACTTCTGCTTCTTACAGGGGTAAAGGGAGTAGTATTTGAAGGGAGCCATTGAGCATGTGTCTAGCTTGGAGAGTAATCCAAGGGCTGTCACTGAGTCTCTGGGTGTCCTGGCCTTCAGCTCTGTCTCTTCTGAAGACCTGGGTGCAGCTTCTGGAGGTCTCATGCAGCTGGCGTTGGGAACATGGGTCTGCATCTCCACTCCTGGATAACTTTGCAGCGAGACTTGCGTTGTTTGTGCCATCCAGTGCATGGGTCGGGCAGCCTGATGGCTGCTTGGCAGTTAGGAAACATCCTGTTCCCCCTCGCTGCCAGCTGCTATCTCAGACCATCTCAACATCTCTTGCATGCTTACAGCCTGCAGGGGAGACCTGACTCTGGCAAGAGCCCTGGTGGAGAGGCTGGCAGAATTGTCCTTGCCAGCGTGACAGTGGTGCATCAGCCGCACAGAGGCTAGGTGAGCTCCAAAGCCTCTGCCAAACTAGATGCTTTGGCTGTGGGTGCATTTATTCCTTTGCTCAACTGACCTGGGACCTTGCTTCAAGAAAGTCTGCCTGTCCTCGGATGAGGTTTTGTCTTAGTGGGAGGGTGCCATGCATGGGGGTTTGGAGCTGGTCTGGGAATGCTTCTCTGGCCCAGAAGTGGTGCATGTGCTTGAGAGGGGAGCATCTAGCCAGGCTTGTTTAGGCAAGGGGACAGCCTTGCTGGGATGGTCTTGTTTCACACTGGGCTCTGCCTCTTTTTCTAGGCATCTTAGTCCATTGCTCTGCTGGTACCCAGAGCCCTGAAGGTACCTGCTGCTCCTGATGCCTGTCTGTGCTGAGGCCATGCTCCCCTCCCACCAGCTGGGGAGGGAGGATATAGGGGGTGGCTGCAGCGTTTCAGCTCCCTTTGCAGACAGCAGCAGGACCAAGCTCTGCTAGCTGCTCCTGCTGCTGGATCGGTGCTCGGTCAAGTGGCACAGACTCATCTCCTGCTGTTCTTGGTCATGAAGCTGCTAACTCAGCCCAGCCTGGTGTCTTGCAGACCAAACGGGAGCATCTGGATGTCTGATGCTATTCTACTGGATGTTTCCAGCTTGCTGCATCTACTGACAGGCTGGGAAGTGTTCGGTCACTGTTCCTGTGTCTGCTTGCTGGGTCCCCATCCAGCAGTCCTTCTCAGCAAGGAGCAGGCCTGAGCAGTAGATGGGGCAGCAGTGACCTGCCAGGGCACCCTCTGAGTCTTGCTGGTTTGCAGCTCTACCAAGTTCTTCCCATGACATGGTCTGCCTGGAGCCTCTTCTGATGGCTGGGCTGCGGCTTAGGAAGTTTCGTAGGTCTCTTCTACGATGGATGAGCCAGTTCTTACCCGGTGTGCATCATGTAGAAGTGATCTGGTTTCAGTTTGTGGTCCTGAGATGCCTCCTTCTGCTGGGTGAGGGCAGAGTGGCCGCTGCCTCGGGGTGCTGCATGCCCAAAGCGAGCCTCCTCTGCCCAGCCTGGGCGAGGGCACAGATGTAAACTTGGGGTGTGTGGGGGAGCAAGGGCGTGCTGGGAGAGGAACAGCCCCTCCTTGTGGCATGCCTCTGCAGTGGTAAACACCATGGATAGCTTGGTGGCGAGGAGCTTTCCTGGCTGGAACAGCGGTGGTCTGCATGTTGTGGCGAGTTGGAGCCAGGCGTGGGTGTGGATTTTGAGGCTGCCTTCTGGTTGTGCCAATGGGCAGAAAGTGCTTGAGGTGGTGAGGCAAGCCCTGAGATGGGGTATAGCTTCTTGGACATGTGGGATCCCACTGTGCTCCATAAGCGTGGACCTGGCTGGGTCCCAGCGCCTGGTCAGCCTCAGCTGGTCCTTGCATGAGCCACTAGAGCTGGCTGGTGAGGGGCTGGTGCACCAGGCAGTGCCAGCATGGTGCGGCCCCAGGTGGGATGCTACTCAAGCAGTATTTGGGGCTCACCCTGAAGCCTCCTCTCCCATGCTGGAGACATCTTGGCTGGGTATACCTCATATAGCCTGGAGGAGATGAAGTTTTGGGCACTGGTTAAGATAATCCCACATCACGGACCTCTGGCATGGCTTTCTCTTCCAGATGCGCTGGTATCCTCCCTCTGAAGCTACCCAGCAAGGATGGAAGTCTCGTCAGTTTTGTTAGTTTGTTAGTAAGTAATTAATTACTCTTGGAAGCTGGATCCTTGTCTTCCTTGTCCCTGGGGACCTCGGACCCTTGTAGGGAGGAGGGATGGGAGCTGGGGCTCAGCCCCTCGCATCCACCCGAGGATGTGGTTGGGTTACATTGATGGGCAATGGGGCCAAACCCACCCACCAAGCCCCAGGGTGGGGAAAGGGCTGCGGGTGCTGCTTGGGGAGCAGATCCAGCCGGGCCCCACTCACTGCCGCTCCTCTCCCGCAGTGTCTCTTCTCAGCTTGTGTTCCTCCTCCTTCCTGCCTCTCCATGGAGGGATGTGCCAGGGATGATTGCTCAGACTCCTCTCGGTTTGGTTTGCGGCCAGCGGACAAGGCGCCTGGCCCTGGTGTGCTCCCCCCTGGGGCTGCAGTATCCCCCCTTCCCCGGACTGTGAAGCTGCCCCGGCACCCCGCCGTGGGCTGCATGCTGCCTCCATCCATCCCTTCCTCCCTCCCTCCATCCCTGGGACATCCTCCCCAACTGAGCTTCGTCATCCAGTTTGCTGAAACTCAGCCAGGGGGCTCTGTCCTGGGCTTCCCCAGGCTTGCCCTGCCCCGGCAGCTTGGTTGAAGGAAACGAAAGGCAATGGGTTTTGCATGTTTTCTGGCATGAATTAAAACACTTAACTTGTGTATGTGTGAGTGTAAGTTTGTTTGTTCTAGCATTTGTGTAGCCGTTAGCAACAGGTCTTGGCCCAGCGGATTGATCCATCAAGGTTTTCCTCTTGCTTTGGTGAAGACTTGGCTTTGAGAAGTACTAACTGTCCTTGTCTCACCCCTTCTCCCACCTCTTCCCTGTATGACCAGAAGAATTTGAAAAATGTTTCTTTTTGGGTTTCTTTTTTTGTTGTTTTGGTTGGGTTGTGTCCCCGTCCCCCCCTCCCAAGTACGATGCACTGGGTTTCTATTCTCATCCATTCTTCTCTGGTTTTAAAGTCAGGGTTATTATATCCTTTTTTTTTTTCTTCTTCAGACTTCTATATAAAGAACGGCTGTAAAATAGCTAACCTTTTTTTTGTTTTTTTTCCACATCTTTCTGATTGGAGAGCCTCCAGTCCTGCCAAATAATCTGTCATCCTTATGGGAATACCGAACAAAAAAAAAGTTATGAGTATTTTTGTACCATGTGTAATAAGGAAATATTTATGCATCATAAAGAATTTCTTGTGTGTTTGTGTGCAATTAATAATTATTATTAAAGAGAAATTGTAATCCTGTAAGATAATGTTTAGTTAAAAGCTTGACCGAGAAGGCTTGTCTTCTGTAACGATGATTCAGTCAGGCATAGTAAACAAGAAATTGTGCAATTTTTGTTTAAGCATCTTCTGGCTTGGTATTGAAGTGCTTTAGGTATTATCTGACCATGGCTGTCCCACTTGTATTAAAGGGTTTGAGAATAAGTTGCTCTATCATTGCTGATCCTATGAGAATGTGAAACTGGATAATATATGAAATGCAATAACAAAAAAATGCCCAGAGGCTGCTGTGACTCTTTTTCTGTGGTCCCTTGTGTTTTCTTTTGGAGGGACTGGGATGCTTCAGGCCTGGTGCTACCTGCACCCCTTCCCTGCCCACTCTCCAGGGATGTGGGCTGCTCGGGCATGCTGATGAAGACCACAAGCGGGACTGGGGAGCGGGAAAGGGCAAGCCCTTGACTCCACAGGCCTGAGTTGGAGGGGCTGTTGAGGCTGAGCTCATCTGGAGGCCTCTGAGAGGGCAACCATGAGCTTTTTTTTTTTTTTTTTTTTGGGCTTCTCCTCCCTGCCAGCGCCCTTCTTCCCCACCAGCTGCGTGGTGAGGCAAGATGGCCATAGAAGGCAAATGTCCTCTGCAGCATCGCCCAGCTCCTCCTCCTGTGCACAGTGCCCTGGCTGGGGCTGCCAACTCATTTTCTGGCCTTATCTGTACCTGCTAAAACAGCTGTGGGAACCGCGGGGCTGGGGCTGGGGGTGGTTGTCCTGGCAGGGTGAAAGCAGGGCTTGAGATTATGGTGGGAGCTGCCTGTGGATGTGCTGCCGAAATCCCAGCGGGGTGGCCTGGGGGTCTCCCTGCTGTACCATAGGGGTCCCCGTGGCCGGGCTCGGCGAGTCCCTGCGCTGGGGTGCTCCTAAAGCCCTTCCACGCAGCTTCCAGCCCCAGGGATCTGAGTTTTCCTCTTCCCCAGGGTTTCAAGGGCAGCGCTGAGCTTGGGTGAGGAGTTGGGGGGGTGGGATGAAAAAAAAAGTAAGAAAAAGCAAAAAGTTGGTCTAAAAATAGTCCCGCTGGCCACTATGCCTGGGAACAGGCTAGGCTGAGCTCTGCTGCTCCGGGAAGTGGCTGCGGGGTCGCCCGAGCCAGAGCAGCGCTGCCAGCCCCTTTCCCCACGGGAAACCCCCGCCCACCGCCCAAGCAAAGCTGGCTGCTGCCTGGCTCCCGGCTCCTGCCTGCATCCCGGCTCCTGCCGGGCCAGCTGTCCCCTGCCGGGTCCATCCTTATCTCGCAGCTCTGCTCACCTAAGCGGAAACACCCCGGAGAGCAGTCGGGGCCGGTGATGGGAGTGTGCAAGGCTTTAAATTATAGAGGAGATTTTTTTTTACTGTTAAAAAAAAAAAAAAGCGCCTTTAGCACATGCATTACCATGGCCAGGCAATGAATAATTTACGCCCGGCTCTATTAAGCTTTTACTCTGGGACCCGCACAATGTGGCTTGCCTCGGCGCTAAAGTAGGTCACGTCTGTGCCAAGGGACCCCGAGTGTCCCCCTCCCCGGCTGGTGCGAGTGTGTGCACACACGTGTGCACTCGCTGCCTCCGTCTGTCCGTCTCTGTCCATGGGTGCCTGCGATGCCCCTGCCCACCCCCAGCTGCTCCCACTTGTGTCCTGCTCAAAGGCACGCTCTCCGGGCAGTGGTTTGGGGACAGGGAATGGCCCTGGCCTGTGGGTGGGATGAAGCTCCAGAGTGGAGGGCAGCTCTGGATGGAACACAGCCTGAGGGCATCACCAGGAAAAAGGGGTGCAGGCTGCTGGCACCCGGTTCCTTTGGTCCTGCCGGGCAGTGGCCGTAGGAGAAAGTGGCCAGAGAAGAGAGGAGGTGGCATTGGGGCTGGGAGAAGACAGAATGGGGGAAAAAAAGGCTGGGTTTGGCACATTTTCATTTTACATTTTCCTGGCAACTCCCCCTCTTCCTTGTTTTGCAAGTGGGACAATAAATAAATAAATCTGGGAGCTCTTGGCCCATTTTCTCCCAAAAGCGCTGTGCTCCACCAAAGCGTGTGATCCGGGCACTGTAGCAAGGAGCACTTTGGGAATGGAAAATCCAGCTGCTCTGTTGCAAAAAGGCTGCTCAACATGGTGGCGGTGGACGAGCTGCTGCAGAGCTGGCCTGGTCCTCCTTTTGATCCAATTAACGCTCACAGCAGGCAAAAGCATCTTCAGGGAAGCCAGTGGGAAGCTCAGATGCAAAATTCAACCTTGGCTTGTAACACGAGCTGTAGGAAAGGAAACGGCTCACTGAACACCTGCATTCACCTGGGGACCTGCTGGTCACAAGAGACTGCAGAGCTCCCATCTCTGAGGTCAGGAGTGCCTCGTGGCACTGATGCCTCCCCTCGTGGTCCTGCACACCTTTGCTGATGACCAAGGGTGCCCAGAGGCAGCTCAGTCGTGCAGGTTGCATGACCTGGTGCCTTCAGCTCATTTCTACAGCAAAGGCTGATGAAGAGCGATTCAAACAGCTTCTGTAAAAGGGTCAAAATGGCTCCTGCAAATCCCAGCAACTTCCATCTGCTGGCCTGGACTGGCAGCACAGGGAGAAGAGCCTCCATCACCATTCCCTTTCCCTAAGGCATCCCTCCTTGCTTGGGCTGAAGCCTTTCATGGTTGAAGACCATTTTGACCTCAGGACAAGTGGAGGACACCTCTTGTGAATCACCAAGGAGGGGGGCAGGAATGTCTCCAAACCTGAGCTCTGCCTTCTGTGCTGTTTCTCCACTCAGTGCCAGTCCTGGTGGTGGCCTCTTTTCTGCAGTTAAACTCTACCCAGCTGGTCAGAAAGCCAAACTCCATGGGACTCCTGAGGGCCTCCCAGTTGTTTGCCCATTTGGTGGACATCAATGGCCACAACTATGAGGAGCTGTCTCCAGTGGCCCCAGATCCATGCTGCATCAGGAACCACCAAAATTTCCAGCTTTAGCAGCTACTGCTCCCAGCTGACTTCCAAGAAGCTGCAATTCACGTGACGTCAGTGGGATTTCTCTGGCAAATATGCTTGGTGCAGCTCTGTGGGGATGAAGAGCAGGTCTATTGCAGGGCCAGGGAGCATCACAGGCACCGGCTCTGTGGAGCCCCAGCCTGGCTGCGGCACACGGCTCTATAAAAAGAATGGCCAAGCTGCTTGACAATGGATGAACTTGGTAGCACACCTCTGGAAGAGGCAGGCTTGGCTGGTGGGTGTACGAGCAGGCTTGCCCAGACCAGCAATGTCATGAGGAGACAAAAAAGAGCTGGGAAATGATGGAGGAGGAGCAGGGAGAAGAGCAAATCATAGAAGAATCATAGAATCATTGAGGTTGGAAAAGCCCTTTAAAATCATCAAGCCCAACCGTTCCCCTAACCCTGCCATCCCACCACCAAACCCTGACCCTAAGCACCTCGTCAGCCCAGCTTTTAAATACCCCCAGGGATGGGGACTTGACCCCTGCCCTGGGAAGCCCCTTCCAGTGTTTGACAGGCCTTGCAGGGAAGGAATTTTTCCCAATGTCCAACCTAAACCTGTCCTGGCACAACTTGAGGCCATTTCCCCTCGTCCCATCACCCGTTCCCTGGGAGCAGAGCCTGACCACATCTCCGGCTCCCCCGTCCTGTTAGGCAGCTGTAGGAAGCGATAAGGTCTCCCCTCAGCCTCCTCTTCTCCAGGCTGAACACCCCCAGGGCCCCCAGCCACTCCCCAGCAGCCTTGGGCTCCAGACACCTCCCCAGCTTCCTTGTCCTTCTCTGGACACGTTCCAGCAATGTGATGTCTTTCCTGTAGCCAGGGGAGAGCACGCTGCCTGCTCCTCATCTTGCATTGCCTCATTGCACAGTGCCCCCTCTGATGAGTTTTGGTTACCTGCTGGGCCCAGATATCACCACACTGTCTTGCAGCTCCAAAAAATACCTTTTCTATCCCTCTGCCAGCTGCCTGCTTGTTAAATTAGTCCCCAAGCCAGCAAGAAGTCTGTAGAGGCTTGGAAATGGCATCCCCAAAGGCTGAGTACAGAAAGCCATGGGTGATGCCTAACAGACTGCAAAGGGGCCACCTAAGTCTCTAGGGCCAAAACACACCCTGCACGGGAACTGCTGGTGAAGGGTGGGGGGTACCAGCCCCAACGTGACGGACCACAGCCCAGAAGGGCTTTGGGAGTCAAGGCGCTGCTGCGATGGGCTCCTGTAATACCCAAAGGGTGAACGGGTAGCTGGGGGTTTATTTATCATCAGAGTTGTCTCCATCCTGAATTTAAAAAAAAACCCAAAACATGGGATCGGGCCAGATCCTTGAAGAACAAAAGCCGCTCTGAATCAGTAAGGCTTTACGTGGCATCGCTATTTCTGATGGTGGGACGGGAGGGGTCCTGGCAGCCCGTGCTGAGCCTTGAGTTTCACAGTACAGTGGGAAAGCCAGGAGGTGGCATCCGAGACATGAGCAGATGAAACCAGGACACTTCTCCCAAGCAGGAGCTTAGTGGGTGGTTGCAGCTTGGGACAGTGGAGAAAACATGCATAGGTTCTGTCCTGCACCTTCCTCTTCCCCTTGGGATGGGGAGAGCACATGAACTTTAGACAAAGAATCTCTGTATTAAGTTAATAGAGGAAAATCTTTTTACTTTTCTGGTCATTGTTACCAAAAATATGCTGAATCTCAGTGGGCTCGCTGGGGAGGGAGGGGCGGTGCCCATAGCCCAAACCTGGCTGTGGTGGGACCACCATCAGCACTGACTCAGGCCAGACATGGCTTGGTCCAGCTGAGCCTCGGAAACCCCTGGGGATGGGGATCTCCCTCTTCTGGGCACCTTTCCCCATGCATAGCTTCTGGTATTACTCATTTAACGAAAAAAGAAGAAAATGTAACAGTTTTATGTGATGACATGGCAAGGATGCATTCGGCTCTTTTTAGGCATGGGCCAGAGGGGTCTACCCAGGCTTGGTGGTGGGCTACCTGGTCCAACTCTTTTTTACAAGCGAGGTTGGGGATTGAGCTGGCCAGGAGCACCACCACCACCCTAGAAGGGTGTTGTGTCAGACGGCAGATGGCACTAGGAGATTAGCTCAGGAAGGACCGAGCACATTGGGATGCCTGGAGGGAGCCGAGGCCACTGCTGGTTGCAGAGCTCATTCTGTGATTCTGACTGTACAGTTGCTGGGCAGGAGACTGAGAGCAGCAGCCCAGGACCCTGGGACAGGGAACCACCAGCCCCTCATGAAAACCTCCAGGTTTTCCAAATACTTCCAACACGCCCGACTCCCTTCGTCTGGGACACAGAAAACAGGAGAAATCACAGCTCTTCCCCTGTGATGCAGATGGATTGGAGTCTCCAGGGTGTTTGTCCTGCTGCGGAATCCACAGGTCTCCCCTTCCCTCCATTTCCCACACTCTCTAGGCACGGCAGACCGAGCATGCTTGGGCTTCATCCACTGGGGCTTCACCTGGTGGGCTTCATCTGCTGGCCTTCACCTGGTGGCCTTCACCTGATGGGCTTCACTCACTAGGCTTCATTACGATTGACACACTCCTTTCATCCTCCTCTGGCTCTCAGGAGTGAGTAGGAACTCCTCAACCTCTCTCAGGACCCAAATCGCCATGCTGCTCACCCAGGATGGGCATTTCAACAGGCAAAGGGAGGATGCTAGCTTGTGTCAACGCGTCAAAGCCGAATGGCTGGTGCGGCAATTATTGACTATGACTGATGCATTTTCATCTGCCCTTCATCCTCTTGGTGTCCTGGTGAGGACTGGGTTGGTTGCTCAAGAGTCTGTGGGTGACAGCTTAGTCCCCCTCATACTCTCTCGGTGAGCTGAGTACCTGCCATCCTCCACAGGGGCTTTCCCCTCTCTGCTGGTAAAGACCGCAAAGGCCTCTGTCCACCACCAGAGGTAGGTTGAACTCACGCAGGGTGTGCTGGAGTCTCTCCGGAGATCTGCCAGCCCCACCAGAAGGCAGGCAGAGTCTGATCTGAGAGGCTCTCACGGAACCTGCCAGCCTTAGGGACTGGTGCTGGGGGCCCATGAGCAAGGCCTCGGGTGCATGCTGCCACCTGTTGGGTGGTTTCCAGCTTGGAAATCGTGAATACTGACAAGTGCTGGAATTCCTCTTGCAACTGGCTTTTTGGATGCTTCCCCAAGGCAGCAGGGGAAAAGCTGTGCACAGAGGTCTAGAGGTCTGGACCATGGTACTTTGTGCTGCCTCTCCAGAGGTGGTACAGAGCTGCATGGAGAAAGCATGCACATCTTAGGATTGCCATTGACTTTGAGGTTACTGCGAGTTCTTGGCACGAGCAGCAGTGGCCACAACTTGTGTATGGCTTTCTGTGAGAGAAAGATGAAGGGAAGGAGTGAGCTTAGAGGGGTTTTGGCAGAAGAGCCTGAACCTTGCCAATGGTTGGGAGAGGCTGTCGGCTCTGCTCTGCCCACGGTGTCCCTGGTTTCCACCTGAGCCCTGCCTCCCCCAGCAAGAAGCATCATTGCTACCCAGCTCCAGGACGACCAAGTAGCTGCCACCTCCTCCCTGCCAGGGGCTGGCTGAGCTCTGCCGATGCTCCCAGGAAGTCCCTGCGCTGGCATTTTACAAGGTGCCTGCTGGCACAGGTACCTGCCAGCTGATTCATCCCAGCACCTTACCTTGGGAGCAGGTTCTGCTAATGCAGACAGTCTGAGCCACGGGTGCCACCATTGGCCAAAGTCAACAGCGTTCAGCACTGCTTCCACATGCCTGGCTCCACAGGGCACCTGATGGGTTGACAGACAGCCTGATAAGATATCCCCACATTACAGGAAGCTTTGTGCCTTCATCCACCTTCCTGGCAGTCACCTGCAGCTGGCGGTTTTTCTTTCCAAACCCAGACCTGGCTGCCACAAGGAAACACAGCTTCTGTGCCAGAGGACCACTTCCTGAAAAACCAGGGGTGAACAGAAGGCAGTGGGACCTGGGTGGAAACAGCTCCTTGGGATTGGGCTTCCCTTCCAAGATGTTGCAGCATGAGGGTGTGAGTGTGTGGCCCTTGCGCTGCCCAGGAGATGCCCGTGGACATGGGAAGCAGGCATCACCCCCAGTGTCACCTCCACCTGGAGAAACACACTCCAGCACCCTGACTGGCTCTTGGGAACCCATCACCCCTGCAAAAGACCTCCACTGCCCTGTCTGTGAGGCCAGACCACCCAGCAAAAACCTTTTGGTTTCTACCCTCACTCTTGGCTGGATTAAGACCGGTTGTGATGAGGGCTTCACAGACGAAGCAGCTGAGACCTTTGGGCCTGGGAATCACTACCCAGCCTAATTGCTGTACTTTTAGAAATGCATCCAGGGCTCTGAAAGGGGCGTGATGACACAGTTACAATATTTGGCCATGCTGCTGCAGCTGTAATGGTTTATTTATTTTTTTTCTCCCCAGCTATGCAAACTGGTCTCTTTGCCTTCACCCACAAACATTCTGTCTTTGAAAACAGAGCAAGGTGTTCCTCTAGAAACCAAGACATTTATTGGCCTCACCACCACCACGCTGTGCCCCACAGCCCAGTCTGTACAGGGATATTAATTAAGAGGAGCAGCTCCAATCCCAGGGGCTAGTTTCTGCAAGAAAACCACTCCCAAACAAGTCCCTGACCCCAAGTCATGGCTATCCTGATCCTGAACCAGCCCTTGCATTCATGTCCCGAGCACATCGCAAGGCTGACAAGGCCCAAACAGGATGAAGTTTGATTAAAGTTTAAATTTGGGTTACCTCTGCAGTGTGGGCACTTAGACGCGGGCTGAGAATCAGTATGGAAATAATGGCTTTTCATGGAAGTTGGCACGCTGCCTCTTTTGGGGCAGTTTGAGGGAATTGGAGAGGGATATTTCTCTGTAGCGGATCAGCCTGTCTGTGACAGTATATTTTTGCAATGCAGTAACTGGATTTCAACAGATGCATCTTAAAATGACCTTTTCTTCGCTTTGGCATGGACCCCTTCATATTTGCCAAAAAAGGCTTGCCTGGAAATCCCAGGGACCGCTGGGCCTGTCATGTTTTGGTTTCTTTTCTTAAAAAAAAGCTAGTTCTGAAAAATTTGGCCTTGTTACTCACGGAAGAGTTACAAGGGCATCTCTTGGGAAGATGCGCCAAGTTCACGTGATGGATTTGGCTTTGTAATAATAAATAAACAGGAGAGCTTATATCCAATACATGTAAAAAATTTTGGTGGTGGAACCTTAAAAACTATTTTAGTATTTAACTAAGGCTAAAAGTCCTTTCTTATCATTTAACAGTTTAAAATTACTACTTTTTATTTCTGACAGAGAGGTCCTGTGGCTGGGGAACAACCAACCACCCCTCCTTGGGAAAGAGGAGCGGAATTCCAGTTGGATACAAGGGCAAAAATTCACATTGAGAGCGGTGGAGCTGCTGGACAGTGGGGAGAGAAGTGAGGGGGGATCTCCATCTTTGGAGACCTTCAGTGTGCACCTGGTGGACCGAGACCCTTGAGCTTTCTTCAATTCTTGCAGTTTGTGGGGATGTTGCATGTGCGAGGGCTAAGCGGGTCTGGCTGGAGACCAGACCAAGGCTAAGACCTCTGGCTGAACAGGTCTCCCTGGCCACATTCAGTAGGAAGTCATTTATCACTCAATACATGTGGATGAGAAGATTTATGCTTTAAAATGCAAGTTTCTAGCTCAGAACAAAGCATACCCACTGTTTTAGGGGTTACATTCATTATACCCACCGAATGCAGCCAATGTTTTTCAGAGGGTTTAAGCACTACTTGGTGTTCGAGTACTTCTTGGTGTTCACTCCTCATCACACCTGCACTATATAAAAGAAACTGGAAGCCAACAGTTTTTTTAACTGTTTATGTTCTTAAAAAAGATTATTACACACACGCACGCACGCACACATCCAAAGCCAGTAAGTAAACCTGGTGAGCCTAAAGAAAAGATGCTGTGGTTAAGAGAAAGGCAATCTGTGGGTTTTATATCGGATCAGGATAAAACTGCAAAGCCCAGAAGGTTCCTGAACTAGAAAGTGCAAGCAAACACCAGTGGCACCCACGGAGGATGGTGTTGAGTGAGCCCTGGAAAAGACCACGATGAATTACCTCATGTTTTTCTGAGCAGGCATAGTCACAGCTACGGACCTTTTGTTTCTGGGCTAAGTGTTAGACATGAACGTTAGCTCTGGAGCTTTTGCAGCTCCAAAGGACAGAGGAACAAAGTCAAAGCCAAGGTGAGGAAGGGGAGAGTTGGGCTGGGCTGTAAAAACATCCCCGAGCCACCACACCTAATGCTTTCTGCAGCCAACTGTGGAAAATCATATTGTTATAACTACTTCCACTTAAATTCACGTTTCTTCCTCCCAATATAATCTTCTTGCACAGGCAAGGCAGGGCACCAGGCAGCATTTTGGGAAGTTGCAGGAGAAGACCCAAGTGATAGAGCTGCCAAGAAGTAGTGAGGAACAGCATCTCCAGAGCCCGTGATGGAGGAGAGCTACTAGGAGAGAAGGCATCTGCCTTCCCGAGATAATGCATGGATTAGGGATGCATGGAGCAGAGATGCATGTCCTTCCTTGGACAAGACGGGTCCACAAAACCATCCCAGAAAGAACCAAGGAACCAAGTGGGGGGAACCAGCTCCGTGTCAACCCAGCAAGCTGTGCGTGGCACAATTCTCGCCTGGCAACAGATCTTGAGGGCAGACACTCCTCAGAAAGGCAACTCGTGTCAAGACAGCATCTGACAGTCATCGGTTCTACATACGGAGATCTACCCTGAGGTGTCTTGACTTGCCCACAGAAATCCCACTGCTGCTTAAAGCAGAAACTTAGACTAAACCTGGGCAAACCCAACCTGCTCTGAGAAGAGCGTGGGGCCGGAGAAATGTGCACGCTCATCGACAGCACCTGAAAGTACACCTTCCTCCGTGCCGCTCCCTCCCGTGGATTTGAGACAGGTTTCCATATCCCTTCTCTCTGCCACCTGCATCCCATTCTTTTATTCTTTTTCTAGGATCTCCTGCTACTGTGGCTATTGCTGGTCACTCTTAAAATGTGCATTAACTCTTTGTGGGGAAAACAGTCAGCTGTTTTAAACAAATTTGAAAATGTTTTCTTTTTTTTAGGGAAGAGCAAATCTAGACTTTATACCAGCATTGCTGCCTGCATGACTGAGGCTGTTAGGAGCCAAGCTTGGGCTAACAAATGGCAAAGGGTTCTGCAGGAAAACACATATTTTGGTAGGGAAATGCTACAGGGACAGTTTGGTTCTAAATAAGGTCATTGAAAATAATCTTATAAGAAGATGAATATAGGAAAGTAAAAGTAAACTCACAGAATGTATTATCCTCATTTTAGGAAAAAAATCCCTCTCTGTGCCATTATGCGTTTAAATCAAATTTCTCTTAACTGCACAAAGCTCTCCAGCAGAGAGCAAAAGCTGAGCTGGTGACTCGGGCACATTGCACAGGACCTGGGTCATGCTTGACTTACACATAAGTAGCCACTTTAGATATTTTTCCAGTGTGAAAAAAATTACAAAACTAAAGGCCTGGGTTTCATTTGCCATAGATGAGCACGCTCAGACTGCTGCAGGCTATTCGGGACATTTCTGTGATTCATGCTACCCCTTGCCTTGCTCTCATTGCTCCTTGTCCCAGCAGACCAGAACCCACCCTCCTGGGTGAGGCTCGAGAACCAGAATGAAAGGTCTGCCCCAGGGGTGCTCATCCTAGTGCCAACAGTGGCAACCTGCAGGAGCAGGAGGTTCTAGAGGAGCTGTAGGGACTAGAGGAGGGGGGGACCTGACGGAGCCTGAGCGCTTGAACAGTGATGGGGAACGGCAGGTATTTGTTAGGTTGGTGCTGGCTCCCAGCCATCACCTTGCTCGTTAGGTGTCTCAGAGCAACCTTTCCGCTTCAGTCCAATGAAAACAACAGGCAACTCAGCCCAACTCACAGTAGCAACAAAAAAAATTCCTCTGCTGCCTTCTTGGAGGGGATCACCCTCCTCCACCCATGGAGCCACACTATGCCTTTCCCTTTGAGTCATCCCTGCCTGCAGCAAGGCTGGGATCCTCTTGTCTTCCTTGGCTGAAGTCTTTTGGAGTATTCCAGCAGTGACAGAGGGCTCCAGGCTGATTCACAGCTCTGAGAAACCATTTTCTTCCGACCCAGCAACTCTTTTGCTTTCTGAGGTTCTCCCTGGCCTTGCTCCTCCAAAATCACATGGGCCCCCTTCCCCATCGGCTGTTTCTCAGCTAAGGAACACAATGTTGGTTATGTCCATGTCAACGTGGACTTCACCTAGGAGCTATCATGGGTGTCAGCTTGGTGCTCCAGGCTGTGCCTGGGACACAGAGTCTCCATGTGTGCTAAGCACATGAAACATAAGAGGTTTCAGTTGCACATGCGGAAGAACTTCTTTACTTTGAGGGTGACGGAGCCCCGGAACAGGATGCCCAGGGGGGCTGTGGAGTCTCCTTCTCTGGAGATATTCAAAGCCTGCCTGGATGATGTCCTGTGCACCCTGCTCTGGGTGAGCCTGCTTGAGCAGGGGGGTTGGACTGGGTGATCTCCGCAGGGCCCTTCCAACTCCTGCCATTCTGTGATTCTGTGTAATCCTGCAGGAATTCTTGCTGGAGAAGTTGGTACAGCAAACTCCATTTGTTAACTACAGAATTGCCCCGAGGCTCAAGCAAGCAGCATCTGTGTGTTAAAAAACTGCTAAAGTCCTGGACAGAAACCAAAGGATTGTCCTGTTTAATGCCAAGCCCTGTGGTAACAAACATCTGTGAAATCATCTTTAATGTCCTGTTGAAATCTTCTCCCACCCCTCAGCTGGTGATGGGTGTGCAGGCATCCTTACCAAACGGGTTCCCAGCAGGGCTGGGGGAACAACAGCAGAAAAACTCAAGCTACAATACCTTCAGAGGCTCACTGTAGGTTTTTAAAGCCAGCTGCCAAAAGTGCTGCCTGGAAGGAGCCATTGCCAAGATCACAAAGGCTTTGGAGCACAGCTGAATGTGGTTATGTGCTCAGTTTGACTGAGGCTTGAACCCTACTCTACTCAGGTCTGAACCTACATCTTCTCTATCACTGATGTATTATGGCTTTTGCGCAGTCCTAAACCACCTCCCAGAGAAATGCATAATTGAGAGAAACAGGTTTGCACCTGAAAATACAAAAATTAGCAATGTCATATTTGCTGCTCCATTTCTGAGCTGAGCTAATTGGATTTAAAAGTTTTTAATGCAATGGTTTTCCCTGCCTCTGAGGCTACTTGGCGCAGCGCTAGCTGCACAAAGCCACATGTAAACATCCAGTTCAAAGGAACAGAAAGTGCCCTTTTAACCAGCCTTTTGAAAAACCCAACCATCATGACAAAACATCAGAAAAATAAATTCTCTTCCCCCGAATTGCTGGCAGAGGCAGCCATGGCCAACATTATAAGAATACCGGTGTTCAGAAATGAGCAAGTCTTGGGAACGAGTGGTGTTGCCCTGCCAAATGTGTTGGCAACGCAAACTATAGGCAAGAGCCGAAGAGTTCTGTCAAGTTCGTTTTGTGGAGGAAGTGGTGAGCAGGTAAACAAAGGCACCCAGCCACTTAGACTTTGAGGGCGACTGCCAGTGCATTGGCAATTATTAGCTTTCTGACAGCTGTGTCTACCAGTACGCACCTGAGAAATAGGTAATGACTGCTGGTGGCTTTACTGGGGCACGCAGATGCGACGGTGATAAGCACAAGCAATGGACTCAGCCGCAGGAGCGCGCAACCTCGCAAGAGATGGGCTTAGCATTCAATTACAAAATGGCTTCTCTAATAGGACCAGCAACTTCCAACTCAATCACTGAAGACAGGAAAATGCAGGAGTGAGTCAACGCTGAAATCTCATGTGTAGGCCAACTGGCATGATGGAAAGGAGGGTGTGAACAGAAGGGCTGTGCTCGGCATCCTAAAGACCAATTAATTATCTATAGCCCGCAAGTTAGCGCCAGACTTGACATCTTCCTGGCCTCTTTTCCTCCTTAGCCCAGGGACGTAAAGGAGCGCCATCTGCCAAGGGTTAAAAGAGCAATCACCGTCCTGTGTCACCCATCCATCAAACAAGTCTGATGCAGCCTTCACGGGGTTTCTCAAGGCATCATCCTGTTTCTTTCGCAGCCCCAGGCTGCTTCTTCTTGCCAGGGCATGTTGTGACCCTAAGTCAGCCAAACCCTTGGCATGGATCTCAGGCTTCCCAACACCCCACAGAGGCTGTGAGCACAACAAACCCAGGAAGAAACCAGAACAGATCATTCTTCAGCTAAAGGGAACTCAAAGCAGCAAGGCTGGAATACAAAACCAAGATGTTTATAAAAATTCTCCTCCAGCATTGTGTCCTTGCAGGCGTCCTGCTTCCAGACTTGGGTTTAGTCAGCTCCGTGGCTTTCAGTTCAAGTCTGTGTGAGGCCACTGGTCCTTTCCCATCACCCCATGCCTGCTCCCTGCTCCTCCTTGCGGCTTCTTCTAGAGATGCAGCTTCCCTTCCCCTTGTTGTGGCTGTTACTCCTGGGCTTTCTCCCCAGCCGGGCTCTGCTGCTCCCCAGGGAAGGAGGCAACCAGTCACTGCTTTCCAAAAGCCACATGATGTGCAAAATTAGAACAAGCAAATTGCACAGGGCTGAGAGTTGTTTAGGGGAAGCCTTGCAGATGAGCTGTTAGACTGGTCCTCCAGAGCAAGTTTTGGGGTAGGATGTATCACCATGCACGTGCAGGTCAGTTCAGCCATGTGGCAGTGGAGAAGTCACAGCCCATGAGTGTCTTCTGCCACTGGGAGGAAGTCTGTAGCCCACATGCTGAAAAAAGCTGAGCATCATCGGTTGCAGTCCCACTGGTCTTCAGGCAGGTGCAGAAGAGCTACCTTGGATTCCAGCTGGCAGCCCAACTCCTCTGGCTTGTGGTCCAGTGGGCTCCAGCCCATTCGCAGCACTGGTGTGCCAGGCTTTCTGCCCAGCTCAACTCAAGCCAGCTTTCCATACATAGCCTCCCCCTTCAGCGGTTGCTTTTCCATTGCATTTCTGAAGGAATGCCATTTGTACATCAATAGTGGGCTGGTCATGCCAAGCCCAGCGCACCTTTCCAACCACGCCCAGCTCTCAGTTATTTGGCCCAAAAGGATGCTCCAGAGCATTCCTGCTGCTCACAGCTTGAGGGTGAGTATGCAAGTATGCAAACCCTACATACCTTTCATAAAAGTAATGCATTAGATGTCAGCATTAGATGGAACAAATGCATAACGAAGCCAGTGTATAAGAGTTCAGCAGCTTCTCACTTCCAGAGGTGCCCAGAGAAGAACATGGGAACACTAGGAACATCAAAACATCTTGTCATGGTGGTTTCCAGAAACTGGAGATACTCCAAGACTGTCTGAAATTACACTGTTGAACAATACTTGGATGGAGAAAACGTAATCAATGTCCCTACAGACTGGTAAAGAACCACCCAAGACTGAAACATCAGAGGCTTTTTTGTAGCCCTCAGCCATGTTGAGTAGCATAAAAGAGCCGCTGAGGTCTGGGGACTCCCCACCTCTTGCAGAGGAGACAGGAAGCCTGTAGGTGACATCAAGACTAGGGGGAACCAAACAGCAAGCCAAGGCAGAAGTCTGGCAGGAATTGGGGAATGAGGGAGTGGGTGATTCCAAGGAGACACGTTTACTGTGTGGGTATTAGCCTTGAGGGCAAGGAACAGGGCTGCCTGCCTGTGACTCTGTACAAGACCTCAAAGGGGCAAAAAAGTTGAGAGGAAAGAGAGGAGGAGGCCTTGCAGGAGAAGAGGAGGTTGCCAAGAAGGACTTTGGGGATTGACTGGGAAGGAGAACTTCTCCAAGGGTGAGATCTGGAAGGGAGGGATGTTTCTAGTGTTCCCGTATTCTTCTCCAGACACCTCTGGAGGTGAGAACTCTCACATATTGGCTTTGCATTTGTTCCATCTAATGACAACTTTTTTTCTAAGGTGTTTGCCTTATAAGGTGGCAACAACTACTCATTACTTTTATGAAAGGTATGTAGAACAGGCCATTCCTGTCCCTAGGATATCATCCCAGGCTTATAAATGGGAATGACCACTTAGCAGTAGACAAGACAGGGACTGATTGGGAACCGTGTTTTCTCTGTGGCTGAAGATTTCAGGGCAGTGATATTGTGATGTCCTTGGGTTGCTCCCTCCCTTTGGCAGAGGTGCTCCTCAAGTCATCAGCAGGTTGGCCAGCGAGCAAGAACCACATAAGCATCTGTTGTTAGGAGATCCACAGCCTTTGGAGAGGAGGAGTTTATCTGGCCCCAGATCCTGCTATTCTCATCAGTAAGAGGTTTCTCAGTTTTTCTGATGCTTCGGGAACTGGAGTTTTGTGCAGCAATCAGCTAGCCATAAGGTGGCATCAGGTTTTGTTCATATTTGTTTAATTTTAGACCAATCTCTGGTTACTTTCTGCAGAACTGTAGGTCATGAGGTGCTCTTTGCCCTTGACATCTATCTGCCTTGGAGCACAGACTAGCATCACCACAATCCACTCCGATGGTTACCATATATGACATTTGGTTAATCTTCTCCCTCCATGGGAGGAGAGCAGTGAAGGACAAGAATGTCATGCATCTATGTACTCAGGATGAGATTAAACAAGGAGGAAAACCCTCCTGGGAGACTTCCCTGCTAGGGTCTCCATGTTTCTGGGAACACCACTGAACAGGGAACTGCTGCATTGTTCAAGGCCTTTTTGGTTACATTGGGCAAGCTCTCCAGGTGCCTGGTGCTGTCAGAGGAAGGGAAAACCTGGATGCTGCAGCTCCCCAGGTTATCACTGCACTCACAGCATGGCTTCTGTCTGTCTTTGGGCTTTACTCTTCAAGCAGAGCGCCTGCTGTCTGGGTAGATTCTTATGTCAGTGGCATGCTACCCCGCTGATGACCAATCTCCACTGGACCCAGGAGGCATTCAAGAGCCTGTCCCTGCTCCTGCTGTACCCAAGTCCCTGCTCCTGGGGATGGGGATGTTCACAGCAGGGACCACTTGCATTCATCTCATCTGCTCATGGGGCAGAGCTTGTTTCTTCCCTCAGCATCTTCCCCCTGGACATTTACCCAGACACCCTGAATTGTTTCTGTTAAAGTCTCAACCTCTTTTGCCCATATTGGCTACTGACACTGTCCAAGGGCCAAGATTCACTGGGGCCCGTCCTTGTGCTCTTGCTCCTACCTGTCTCAGAAATGGGATCCATACCACATCAGAAACAAGAGCTTTACCTCCTGAGAAGAGGAAGTTACTCAATTCCCTATGAGCTCTAGCATTTATTTCTAGCCCTGGGTAGTTGAATTTATTGTAAATAGGTCACCTTGTTTAACAGGAAAGAATGCCAATGCATTTTTATTAACTACCCAAACAAACCTTGAGGGGTAGGGCAACAAACCAGTCCCCAGCTTCCTCACTGCATGCGATGTTTTTGTTTCCTTGTGTTTCCTCATCTCTTGAGGGAGTGTGGTTTATGATTCATTCCACAGTGCTTAGTTATTTGCAATGTGTTTGATGACGTGTGGGTTTTTTATGGTATTCCTTCAAACTGCTGGTGTTTCCATGTCAATTTAGTGGTGGATGGCGCAGGCATGGATTAGATATGGCCACAAAACAAAGCAAACAACTGCCTCCAGGCCGGTGCTACAAGGGCTAAAAAAAGCTGGGCTCTTCCAGGAAATACACCCTGGTGAATGACCCAGCACAAGAGCGAGGCAAAAGTGCAAAAATCTCATATGGCCCAGAGCTTATCTTGGAGTACTGATCCCTGCTGAGAAGCAGCTGGACCTTCCGCATAACCTCATTCCCCTGTGGGGAATGCAGTAGCTTCCTTATGCATTATCCAAGCTCTGTTACTGCTCCTCCCTACCCGCCCTGTCTCCATCACACCACGGTCCAGGGTCCCCTCTCTGCCTTCAAGCCTCCTGGTAGCTAGTCATTCTCCAGGTATGCATCTCTCGCAAAGCCCCCCTTGTTTTGTGCTCTGTTGTCCCATTTCTCTGCTTCACTCACAGGGAGCTTTCTGCTCTTTCAGCCGGTCCCCCGGGTATGAAACAGCGCCCCCCCTGCCCCAAACATGCCTCATCTCTCCCATATGTATCTATCAGGGCACAGCTGCCCATGAGGACTTAATGATGATTTCAGAGAGCATGAACTTTGAAAAGCATCCAGGCAGCTCCTCTGTCCTTCCTCCATCAAAAGTCATGGTCCTTTCTTATGCAAAAATAGAAATACTAGAAGCCAAAACATAACCTGTTGACTTTAAGGCTGCAGGGAGACCTGATTGCAGCCTTTCAGTACTTAAAGGGAAACTATAGGAAAGACAGGGAAAATTTTGTTAGCAAGGCCAGCTGGACAGGACAAAGGGTGATGGTTTTAAACTAAAACAGGGTAGGTTTAGACTGGATATAAGGAAGAAATTCTTTACAATGAGGGTAGTGAAACACTGGAAGGGGTTGCCCAGAGAGGTGGTGGAGGCCAAGTTGGACGGGGCTCTGAGCAACCTGATCTGG